>JAJHUR010097993.1:0-68256 GCA_027495735.1 Lutjanus campechanus
ATTTCCGCTCCTCCACCTTCAGAATAAAAGCGTATACTGTTCCGACGTAGTTGTAACTGCGTTTTACAAAATTATAATGATTTCTTCCCCTATTTTCACTCAAATGTGGGTTTTATTTCATAAGTAAGCCTCATAATGGCAACCGGTGGCCATTTTAGTATTTATAAACCATATTCATTGCACAATTAAGAAAACGAAATGTTTAAACTACGATGTAGCTGACAGACTTCCTGTTAGTTAAATGTCATTTTACACATCATCAACCTCGCCATTAAACCTCTCCTTGTCGGCTGAACAGAACCACTTCAGTTCACTAACACAACCACAATTATACCAATAGTCATTGTCATAGACATGAATCCTGTTTTAAATCAAATTGTGTAAATGTGTCATGGAAATATTTGCTGTTGTCATGTCAGCCAACTCATCATGAAATTTCAAAATGACAATAAAAGCACAAGTTAGTTGGCAAAATGGTTCTCTGCTCTGGCAAACTCTGCCAACTGCCCCCCTGGTGCCCCCGTGTTTGAAAAAAGGTTGCAGAGGTGCTCTCTTGGATGATAGATAAAAGCTAATAAAGTGCCCTCTAGTGGCCCAGTGTCCAAGACAACATGAGGATGCCCACTCAATGTATAAAACACAATAAAGTCTCCACTAGATGGCCTTTCAATGTAGACAGCATGATAAAATGCCTTCTGGGGTGTCCTTCTAGAGGAGACAATCTGATGCAGTGCCAAATACGCTTTGTCTTGCGAGGCAGCTGGAATCTCGAGAATCCATCTTGCCAAGCTCCAATCCATCTGTGTCCCACCTGAGGTGGTGTGCTGGGTGTAGCATTAAATGCACGAACAGTGAGAAGCATCCATGGAGACGGTTAATCTTGTACAAACAATGGCGGCTCTTGAAGATGTTAGTATAGATGCTGTGATAGCATCAGTTATATCAGAAAAGGAGAGTATTTCTTCATTGAAAGAAGAGCAAAGAATGATGCTGAAGGCTTTTATTGACAGAAAAGATGTTTTCTCCCTTCCTCTGGGCGGCTTAGGCTTCAGTTTGGTGAGTTGATCTGACTGGTTGAAGTTAGATTGTTTTAGACATGACAGACAGTTCATCCAATTATTTGTCATGTGTTGTTTGAAAGCATCCCCCCTTTTCCATACAGTTTCAGCTTCCCAGATGGTTCTGTGTAACAAGCCTCTGGCATGTCAGGTTAAAATAGGCTGCCCTACATGCTAGAAAACTAGTTGGCTTCTAAATGGTTAATTAGTTAATAGTTCCCTGTGTGTTTTTTATTACAGAGTTAGTATAAATCACAATAAATTGATTTTAATCCAAACCAGGAACTGTTTCACAACAAATATCTTGACTTTCTCCTCTCTCATGCCCCACCACATACAGGTGGTGCCCCTTTTATTTTTTTCACCCCTGCCCCTCAGACAGCGTGAGTCCACCACTGGATCTCTGATATATTGGAACTGATGTTGCAATCAAGTCACTCATGTGAAGCCATCATAAATACAATACGAGGATATTTTTGTCTGATTTTCAGCAATAAGTGGACTTTAACATTCAAATGATTATAGCATTGGTGTACACTTTGTCAACAGTAACAGTTGTAAAAAAAAAAAAAAGAAGAAGAAAAAAAAAAGGAGTGAGCTTTAGCTTAGTGATTGTTTATATTTCAGATCACTGCAGCTCTTGAGAATTACAGGATAATTTTACCTCTAAAGATCATTTCACTACAACAGGTATGGTTCAGGCGGTGACAATGGGTCAGAAGAAGATATTGTTTAATTTTTAGCAGTAACAAGCCAAAAAGGTTGCAAACCAGTGTTCTACAACACTAAAACATGTAGCCTAACTACTATAGCACTTGCCCCTAGTCATCATTTTTGCTTTGTCAGTAACCTTCTGGCAGCAATTAGCTGGTAAGTTGCTGTGAATACATTTCACAGTATGATTACTGTAAATCTAATGACAGTACCACAGTGCTATAATTGTTAATACAGTAATAATCACAGCACTGTAATTGTAACTGTATTTTTTTTTTTTATAAAACAGCAATAATTTTATAGCAACTGCTATAAAAGGCATTATTGTATTAATTTTAACGCTATAAATTAAAACACTTTTTTAATCATAAAATTTTAATTTATTTCATCAATCCTTGTTACAATAGCTCATGAGTAAAAAGTGGACAAGATGGAAAACAGAGAGTAATAAATACAAATAATAAGATAAAAGTTTAAAAAATAAAAAAAAACTCTATACACTATACACCTTTTACTTCAGATATATAGATAATTGCGTGGGATAACTGCACATGTTCAAATATACAAACAGCATGTATCATTATACTAAAGATGTAAAGTGGATATTTTTGTTAACAATTACACAAGTGTATTATGTGTATGATGTTTATGATAAAAAAAAAAGTAATAGAAAATAAAATAAAACAAATGTAATTTGATGTAAATTAAATTAAATTAAATTAAATTAAATTAAATTAAATTAAATTAAATTAAATTAAATTAAATTAAATTAAAAATAATAATAATTTACTCCAGAAGATGGCAGTAATACGCCACCAAGCACACCAACTGCCGTAAACCTTCATAGAAGAAGATTCAACATCGACGAAGAACGAAGAAGAAGAAGAGACCCGGCGCTGCAGGAAGTGTGGGTTCGTCGGTCCCATGTGTTGCCTTTCACTCGTCCATTCATTCTTGAGACGACAGCTTTAGCTGCATTACTTATTGTAGTTTCTGACAGAACACGGACATCATTGTTTATTCAGGATACGATAAATTATATTAACCAAATAAACCAAAGACGAAAACTGTGGTTTCTCTGCAAGAAAACTGTAACGCTAGCTAGCTAACGTAGAAATAGCGCTAAAGTTGTTGCCGAAAATCCTGAGAAACTAAAGTCCGTTATCTGAATGAAAAGTGCAGTGGATACCAGCATGATCAAGGAAAATCGGTGGAACATCCCCCCAAATGCCCCGGCATGCATGGAGAAGCATCTGTGCTCAGCTCAATACAGAGCAGGTAGGTTACAAGACGAGCTAGCTGAAGGTTACACATTAAATCGCGTGGGGCAACTTGTTGGTTGGTTGTTAGTCTGGGGTTACATCTGTACTGATGTGCACTGGTCCTCTGGTAGTTTCGTGTATGTACAATCCGCCAAGATATAGATAACATCTTAGCTAATAAAAGTTGTGCAGGTGCTCAGCTAGGGTCCTCACTCTGTTGTAGGTGTATAGATGATAAGTAAACATGCAAGTAAGTAAACACAGTTCTGCTTAAATGTGAGCTACTCTGCTGAATTACATAGGTGTTTCTACGATTTTTTTCCTTCTCATTTTCAATCTTCACAGATGGCACTCTGCTGCTTGGTGCTTCCAGTCTCAGTGGCAGGAGCTGGCAGGGATCTGTTTGGATCTACAGTGACCCCACGAAAGCCCCCAACGAAGAACTCTGCAAAGCTGGCGTGCAGACTGAAGCTGGAGTCACAGATGTCAAATGGGTGTCAGAAAAGGCTGTTGTCGTTGCGTCGGACTCTGGTAAGAAGCCGATTCATGGATGAGAGCAGCCCATCTGGGTACTTTGCTCCTGCATCATGCCCTCACCCCTTTTAAGGTGAAAACAACCACTCTAATTTGACTGGTGGTAAATACAAATTCTGAGGCCTTTGCCAGTTTAAACACATAAAAAAAAACTGTTATCAAACCATAATTGGTTTTAGCTATTAGGAGCCATAATCCTGTGGCCAGTCAGGTGGATATTTATGTCTACTATGTCTTTCCTGGTCAATAATAAGTGTTATTACATAGAAATAGGGGCCCTTTCAGTCTGCCTCCATCAAAGTGGACAAAACTGACCTACAGTCAGTTGAATCTTCAGTATTGAATCTATTGAATCTTCAGGTAATGCATTTCAGACATCTGTCGGTTTTCACAGTAAAAACTTAAGTTACACCATCAGTTAGGCTCTTTCCTGATTCACCTGGATCTACACACACAATCAGCACACGTCATTTATTCAGTAACATCATTCACTAACTTGGTGCATGTTTAACGTGTTTGTCCATACTGACTGGCCACTTTTAGAGTGCTTGTTTTGCCAGGTGGCATGCTGGTTCTCAAGAAAGGGATGTGACGTGTTCTCATCCATATCAATTGTAAATCAAGCACTGGTCTTGAGGCTCGAATGTTAAACTGGAATTTGTTTGACTGGTTTTCTGCTCAGGAGCCTTGGAGCTCTGGGAACTGGCAGAGGACGAGCGTCTGCTGGTGAATCGCTTCACCAAACATGACCACGACCACATTGTCACAACAGTGAGCCCAGTTACTGGAGCAAGCAGTGCTGTCACTGGGAGCATGGACTGCAGGTTAGACACTGTTTTAATTTGATACACGCACAGTTTCCTGAAGTATGACTGCAGAATAGAAGCGTGTTGATTGTTTATGTCTTTCATTATAACTCAGTTACTTGTCTTATTGCGATCCATCTTTTTTTCCTTTCTTCACTACAGAATTAAAGTCTGGGATCTCAGTCAGGAAACAGTTGTCTCTACCTATAATGGTAAGGGGGTATCTGCTCTCAGAATATTCAGATAGTAGTACGGAAAGTGTTGAATTTTTTAAATTAATTTATCTGTCTACAAATCAAATAAAGTTTTATTTTTATGGATTATATATCTGTCACAAAGTGTAAAAGTTTTGACTTAATATAAACAGAAAGATAAATCACTTTTTGTATATTAAAAGAACCATCCCTTGATTCATGTGTCACTTGTTTATTTGCACAATATCTTAAACTTATTTTAAACAGTTAAAATAAATTTGGTTGGCTGTAGTTTAGCCATTGATCAATGAGCAAGTGATTCTCTTTAGTGCAGATGTAGAATTTTTGAGATGATTTGCTAAAACTGTGATATGGTCCTTTTTTGAAGATTTCATTTTCCCATAAGCTACTTTCCTCACTCATAAATATGTCTTAACTTTTTTCTTCCTCCAGTGCACACGCAGCCTGTCAGTTGTGTTGCCTGCAGTCCTACAGATGAGTCTCTCTTCATCTCTTGTGGTCAAGTAAGATATTGATGAAGAGTTTGAACACATTGTTGCAAACAACATAAATAACATGATAACTGATGTACCCACACCCTGCTGCATAAATGTGCATATGAGTAAGAATGAACTGATGAGCACTAGAAAGCTACAATATATATTCCAGCAGTTATATCACTGCTTTATTTAAAGATGGATCCAGCTGTAAAAGAGCAGACTAAGAACTGTAAGACAAAACTCATTTTGTTGTTTTCCTCTGTCCCTCAGGATGGTCGTGTGCTGATGTGGGACAGGAGGAAGCCAAACAAACCCGCCACTAGAATAGGTGAGCAACATGTCCCAGCTTAAACAACCAGGTCAGACATTTCTGCCAGGATGCTGACTGGAATTAATTTTATTACTACCGAAGAATTTATTATTGTTGACAGATGAAGTGTCTAAGCAGTTATGTAGTCTTTTTGTCTGACTGATTGAACAAGCCTCGATCTTGTGACTGCGGATCCCAGCATTTAATAGTCTGTCTAGTTCATTTAATGGTATTACATCTTGATTATACAGCTTCCATTACTGTCTTTGTTTTTGTCCCACATATAGAGTCCACCAGCTGCTCTCCCACCGCTGTAGCTTGGCACCCTCACCACAGAAGCACCATTGCTTTAGGTGAGACCCAGCAGCAGATTATTGATTGGCAGAGACATTAAACTGGCAGTCTGTGCATGTTTGATCATGTTTATTGTGCCTCAGGTGACGAGCTGGGCAGAGTGATTGTGAAGGATTTCCTGGGAACAGAGCCTGCCCAGGTGGAGCACGTCCACAGCCGCAGAGTTAATGGGCTCGCCTTCTCTACACATAGGTAAGTGCAAGTCCTAGCATATTATCCATATTAGCATTAGCTCATAAATTGCACCTCTAAAAAAAATTTTAATCCTTTTTTCTCCATTCCAGTGCCTCCATGCTAGCCTCCATAAGTGATGACTGTTCTCTCGCTGTTTTGAACTCTGAACTGCAAGAAATGTGAGTTTTTGCTCGTCGTCTTAAAACACCTGGTTAATCTCCTGAACCATTAAAAAAAATACTAATCAACACTTATCATCTTCTGCAGCCTTAGAGATCGGCAACATCAGGACTTTGTCAAAGCTGTGTGCTGGCTCCATGGTGGCTCCAACACGCTCACAACTATCGGCTGGGATCATCTGGTGCTTCACCACACGGTGGGTTCGGCTGCTGGAACTCCCAACTCCTCCTCTTAGTCCCAACAGATGCTCACACACCTTGGAGGAGTGCGGTCAAAAAAGAATTACTTTCCCCCCTATTTTTGAGGGGTGTTCACGTGTATCAAACAATTTAAGCCTAATATGTCAGTTAGGAAATATGGATTAAAGTTTTTCATTGTCATTTAGTGCTCCATATACGTGCTCAGTGTTTGTACTTTGGCTCCCCCAACCCTGGCCTTGGTGCATTGCAACGCCACTCTACGATCTGTCTGTCCATGTCTTTCATACTGTACAACACTTCCGCGTGTAACTACACTTGAGGCGACCCATTTGTATTGCATAATTTTACATTAAAGGTAATTTAATGTTGTGATAGCAAGAGCATGTGGACATTTCTTTGTTTCCTGGAATCTGTATATTAAATGCTAATAACTGAAGGAAACTGTGCAGGGGATGAGAAGAATTACAAAGGTTAATGCAAATGCTATATAGTGTGTACTGATGAAACTATGTGACTGAGGCAGACCCTATTTACCCACTGCTATTGGGTCAAAAGAGGGCAGTGTGTTTATGTGTGACAAGTGATGGCTGTCGGCTCAGAAGTTAACAAGATTACATGTGTGATTTGCTCAGTGAGAGGCAGGCAAGGTGTCATAGCTAATTTGTGGTCTGACGTTGTAGACTAGGACTTAGATGTCATGATCATTTTCACATGACACTGGCACCATGTGTTGTAGCCAATATAATACACTTTACCATAGGTATAATTGACTGTTAATGCATGTGTAATAGTTTATGTATGGTATTGAATTCTATCATATTAGTGTTATTAAAAAATATAGGAGATAATATTTTTCTCAAATTTATAATTAAGCGTTTGTTCAATGTTTTCTTTGAGCGTCATTGTAACTGATAATAATTGTGTAATACTGTGAAATTTCCTGAGACGATTATCGTACTGCCAGTTCATCAAACAGTCAGGTCTACAAAAATGGAATACTATTTTTTATAAAATTGTTTTTGCTAAGACTTTTGGTAAATTCAAAGAAGAAAAAAAAAACCTTTAGCTCATTGTGCAGCAGTTCAGGAACATTGTTTTCCCTCCATCATCAACAACAAGGGGAAGGACCTTACCATGACTGCATTTGGTGCTGTCAGCAGAAAAAGTAACTTCCTGTCACTATAAATGTAATAATAGCAAAATAATTCTCCAGAACACAGCTGTCCAGCACATGGTGGGTACTTACTGCATATTTGCCCTTAAATGCTGAATCAACATATAAATAGCTTCTTAATGTATTATAGTATACACAGTATTTTGAGTTGGATATTTAATCATATAATCCACAGCTGTTTTTTGACAGCTACTGTGCATTCAGTCCTGCATTTTATTCTTTTTTGTCCTGAGATCTAGAAAAATATGACTTTGTATGATTTTGCTGCAGTTTCCCCAAGTGTTCTTCGATGTAACATGACATGCGATTTCCCACCACCACAGCAGCTACAACCCATATAGGCTGTGATTTGGTCAAATTGAGCACAGTGTTTTTGACAGTCTGCTGTTAAGTATGCAGAGGTGCCACCAAAATGTTTAAATTATGGCTATACTACACCGTTGTAGTGTCTGCTAAAAATAAATGCAGAAGAATTATTTCAGGAATGCTTCCATTCTTATGATTAGTGTCGAATGAAGTAGTGGAATAAAATATCGAATAAAGTGCTCTGTATCAGAATCACTTTTAGGGTACTGGCATCATCATTTTTTCAATTATACCCAGCCCTACTGAATAGCCTGTCACTCTGTCAGAGAAAAGATGTTAATGTTATTTGAGATATTGCTTATTAAAATCCTTAGTCTTTCCTCTAATTTATTGTAGAAACTACAGTGCAGCTTTCATACCTTTAAGTTCTTTTTCACACCCAAAAGCACAATGTTAGCTGTACCTGTCTTTTCTTGACTAAGATGTTTTTGTTTACACAAAAGCTCACCTTAAACATGCAATTACTGCTTCGGTTTATTTTCCAGTTAGAGAGTTGTTATACAACATCAAGTGTAGATAAACAGCTCTGCTTAAAGACTTTTATAACCAATATTCCACCGCAGAGTAATAGTCCACTCAATATGTACTCACCTGTGAGTCTGTACTGAGACTTTGTATATCTCTTAATGGATGCACGTGTGAAAATATTGCGAGATCGACGCCATGTTTACATGCTACCTGCTACATGCTACAGTTGACATTTCGGCTAAAAACATGGTGTAAATGGCGTCTTTTGTGGTTAAATTTTAATGGCTCGCGGACACTTGGATTACACCACACAAGCAGGAGACATTTTGTGTTTGTTTTGTGTTCTTCTTTTTTTTTACATTTACATTTGGTCTCCAATCACTGCCATTAGCTGCAACCCTGTTTTCTGCTGAAACTCCAGGATTGTTTTGTGAACTGAAGATCTTCACCCATCCTCACATCAGCATAGGGGTGAGTACATATTGAGTGGACTATTACTTTGCATGGAATATCACTTTAACATACATAAAACTACATATTACAATATCCAAGTTCTGTTTTAAACCTATACAAACTGATATGTACAGCATAACAACATGGGTCTACGTACACTGACACAACTTTTTACTGCAGTAGAATAATATTGTACAGATGGCAAAACATTCTCAAGATAAATAAATATGAGAAACAATCCTACGGAGAGAGAAACACCCTCTGGCACTTGTCTGAATTAACTGTTTGCTTTGTTCCGATGGACTTATATAATGTACATGTAACAGTGAAAAAACATTTCGGTCATGGGACATGTACAGCATGAATCACAATAATTTCATTGCACATTATTATTGTATTTTACAATCAAGCTTCCAGACTTTCCAATCTACAAATTACTGAATAATGTAGATTAATTTTCACTCAGCATACACTTTACAGCTATGAATAACTTAGAATAAAACATTTCTTAATAGAATTTGCTTATTTGCTTAATATAACCCATAATATGTGGCACTGGGACTGATTGAAAGCTATAGCTAAAAAGGCAACATAATAATAAGCAGCAGCCAAATAAAATCCTTTAAAAAATGGTCCACCTGACTGACACTTCAAATATAAAACAGAAAACACTATTTGAAAATGATAGTGTGTTCTCCAGAGATTGAGCAATACATTCAGACTATAACATTCAGAAGTGAGCAGACCATTGTTGTGAGACATTCGTAACATATTTGAAAACCACATTCGTGTAACTCATTTGTTCAAAGTGCTTTTTTCCCCATTGTACAAATTCTTTCTGATGCAAAATCATATTATCCAATCACATGCAATGTGTGCTAAACAGGAGAACACCTGTCTCATTTACACATCTCATTAAGAGTCCTCTTTACTATAAGGAGTAATGGGGTTTCTGGTTCCAGGCCGAACTGTGAAGGTCATACCATACTTATGTTTTGATGGTCCATTGCTGAAAAGAAGAACACATTCATGATTACGAGCGGGTTCTGTACCCAAACACTGAGCTTATTGTCTCAAAAAGTTAGTGTCATATTTGAGCACTGGAATCTTACCTGGTGGGAAATCTGAGTGAGGATGTCTCCTGATATTTTCTGGCCACTTTACCCTCCAGCTCCCGCATGTCCAAGGCTGGTGCTTTGTTGACCACAGGAGAATTCTTGTTCTGTGGTGTGGCCTTGGGGACAACAGGGACCTTATTGTCGTCATCAGACAAAGGGGTGCCCCAGTCATCAGAACTGGACTCTGCCTCCTTCACTGGAGCCATTTTGTGGTCCATTTCCAACATCTTCTTTTGCAAGATACTCAGTAGTGTGGCCTGACTGGGTGAAAGATTGGCTGGTAGCTGAGGAGAGGCCACCTTGGGTTTTGTCTGGACTTGTGGCTTTGGTTTGATATCAGTGTCAGGAAGCGGGAGTTTTGGAGCCGCTGGGGGTTTTGGAGGAGGAGGTGGAGATGGAGCTGGAGGGGGAAGGCTCACAGCTGGTGTTGATGCCTTTTTCATGGGCGGGTCAGGTGGAGGCATGGGAGGATGGGGGCCTGCAAAGTGGCCTGGTGTTGATGCCTTTTTCATGGGCGGGTCAGGTGGAGGCATGGAAGGATGGGGGCCTGCAAAGTGGCCTGGTGTTGGTGCCTTTTTCATGGGAGGGTCGGGTGGTGGTATGGAAGGAGGGGGGGGCGGAGAGGGCCCTGGTGTTGGTGCCTTTTTCATGGGAGGGCCAGGTGGAACCATGGAAGGAGGGGGCCCCACAGGAAGTCCTGGTGTCGGTGGCTTTTTCATGGGAGGGTCTGGTGGAAGCATGGAAGGAGGGGGCCCCACAATCTCATCAAAATCACCAAACTCCGGTGGCGGAGGGAGTAATGGCATATTTAACCCCCCTGTATTCTCCTCAAGCTGTGAGGATTGAGACTTTGAGCGGCTTTGCTCTTCATTTTGTTTCTGCTCAATCAGGCTGGTCACACTTTTGGATTTAGCCATCCTGTTGAGTACTGGACTGGCAAACGGCTTCGGGTCCCTGACCAGTGCAGGACTGCTGGATTTTTGTTGAGTCTGAGTTGTTTGTGTATGTTCGACAGGACGAGCAGACTTTGGACTCTCCTGTATTGTGTCTTGTGATGTTAGAGAAGAAGAAGAACTGGACCTTGGAGTGACAATAAAGGAATTGGGATTCGAGTCACTCGGGTGAATGCTTGCACTGGGCTGCTCATTCTTCTTCCCGCTGTTTTCCCGCGACAGAGATTGATTCGACCTGTGTTTGTCTCTTTCCTTAGCCGCCATTAAAAGAGCCAATGGGGAAGCTACAGGTCCATCTCGTGCCCCACTGGTTTCACTACTCTTCAGGTTTCGTAGTTTACGATCTAATAACGGACTGAATTTGCCACTTGGACTTGGAGTTACTTCAAGTTTGTCCTTGCTGGGCTCTGAATTCACCAGGGTACCATTCACTTTCTTGAGCTGTGGCGACATCTGGTGTACAGTCTGGAGATGTTTGTCTATTTCTGGTGGTACTGAGACTGCCCCTGTTTTAGCCACCTTATTTGGCTCAGGTGGGGGTGATGGAGAGGGTTGGGTAATATTTAAGTTCTCCTTCAGCTCCTGTACATCTTTGGAAACTGGTTTAGAAGGTGTAGTCACTTTAGGGGCTTTCCCATCCACCTGTGGAAGCAGTGGGGCAGGTTTGACAGACCCAGAGTCTTCCAGGACTAACATCTTCTTGGGTCTTGTGTCGTGATCTTCATACCCGCTGAGAATTGAGGTCTGAGGAGTATTGTAAAGCTTTGCTGTGTTTTGGGGATTGAAGGTGGACAGTGTGGGTGTCTGCACTGGGGGAGGTGGGGCAGGAGTCTGTGGTGGGGAGTCAAGGTTGGAGATAGAAGACAGTCTAATGGGCTTTGGAGGCGGTGTCTTAAAAGTCTTGTGTTGCCTTTCAGAAGGAGGCTGTGGTGGGGCAAATTTTGGATGCTGTGGAATTATGGCAGGTGGTGGACTAGAAATGGGTACAGATGATGCAGAACCACTAGAGCATGTAGATGGAGGCTTTGGTGGAGCAATTGGTGGTGGTTTTAAGAAGGTAAAGTTTTCCTCTCCCATGGATGGTGCCAATGAAGTGGGTTTTGGAGCAGGCATGGGAGGAGGCTGAAGGGTTGCCAGGTCTAGACTGTTCAGGTCGCCCATGAAGTCTGGAGGAGGGATAAAAGGTGGAGGTGGGGGTGCCATAGAAGGAGGAGGAGGAACAAATATGTCCCCCTCCTCGACATCAGGCACAGATACAACAGATCCATTGGACAAACGATCTTCACCAACTATGGAAAAAAGAAGAGAGGGAATAATTGATAGATGTTCTGTGCTATTGAACACTGTGGAGCAGGACCACTTACATCATTTTACATGTGTTGCTGTCCCATGTTTCAAGCATTTACATACTGTAGAACTATTCAGAGCTATTTGAGACTTGTTAAGTAAGTCAATAAGATAGTAAAAATACAATAAAATTCTGAGACTGATTCTGGATATGTTTGATTCTACATCAACTAAGTCACATTTTCTAGAAAGGAAATATCTTAAAAAGGGGAAATAACTAGGCTATAGTGAAATTGCCATCGCAAAAACCTTTGGAGGAACTCATTGCATTTCCACCTCATGGGCCAAGGTCCTAATTTAAGTTCTGGGGACATTATTTTACCCCCAAAAAGTCCCTGCTCAGAGGAAGTTCTTTTGAAAAGTATAGGAACATCAAACTTTTTTTAAACTTTGGGTCTTGTAGCTCTGAACATTTCATAGTTGAGTACTTGCAGCATTTTATTTAAGCAATCATTTTAAAAAATCTGCAGCCGCATTGTAGCAGCCATTGTTGTATAGTTGTGCAGAAAAATGACATGTAGTCATGTAAGTTGTTGCTTTTTGATATGTCAGCATCTAATTTGTCGAATCTTCGAAGGTCTTTATATTGTAGTGGTAAGGCAGAAAACAAGGGGCTGAAGGAACCTTTTAGTTCTTTGGTAAGTAGTTCCTGGGACTAAAAGGTCCAGGTACTTTGGGTGGAAACATGGCTTGTGGAGAATCAATTAAATTAAAGTTTAAATGTTGCAAAATGTTAAAAGTTTAAAGCCTAATAATCAAGTACGGTGATAATCTTTCATAGATTTAGGAATGAGTGATGTCCACTTCTCTCTATAAATGTAAACACTCCCATTATGTAAACATGCTTGCCCTTTGTGGCCATTTGGACTCATTGAGGAGGGTTATTGAGCAATGTCCTGGACAAACATTGACCTGCCCCGCATTTTCAACCCTTAATGGAGACAATCTTATTGTCACAATTGCCAACTGGGTCTGAGTAAAGGCATCACAAATGATCAGAGTGTAAATATTGGAACTTTAGCGTTTGCCATATTAAACTAAAAGTACATAGTTGAGGTAGGTAGATACTCACCTGAACCGTTGATCTTTGGACCATTGGCAGGGGGGAGGAGGGGGACTTTGGGTGTTGGGACATTAAACCCTTGAAAACTCTCAAAACTTGAGGGCTGTGAGGAAAAAAACAAACACTATCAGACTGTTGATATTTCAACATCTCAGACACAAGACACAAAACATGGTTTAAGAACATCGGTAAACATGAGATTAACTCTACATGCTATTCCAGAGGCACTGAAAGAGTGTTTTTTTTTTCACTAGCAAGTATTCACTCTTGGTGAACGAACCAGTTCTCAGCTAATGCAGCTCCCAACCCTCCATTAGCGTGTCCAATACTTGTTACATTATGAGCACCATTAGAACAATAACTGCTGACAAATATTTTCATTGGCTCTGATGTCTTATTATTATTAATCTACTGTTTAGCCTTTTCCATCAACATGGGGCTGGTTCCAATCTAGTTCATGCACCTAATTTAGAACCTTTTGGAGCATTTTGATCAAAAACAAATTGGTTTGGAACCACAGCTGTTCATTATGCAAAGCACATACATGGATTGTGATACATCTTTACTGTGGACAACATGTTGTTATAACGTCACATTGTGACTTGATATTGCATTTTATTCAAGAAAAGTATCAGTGTTATCACTCCCACCTGAGAGTCTGTTATAGTTATTAGAAGAGAAAGTGATTTTCACCAAACACACACATCAGCAACCTCAACCCACACCAATGCTCAGCTTGACAAAATTAAAAAAATATTGACTAGCAAACACTTGGCAATATGTATTACCCAACATGGGGCATTTTTCCAGATTCATATGTTAGGGCTCTGTTTAAGCTGACCCAGATTCAAACACTCTACACAGTAAACTGTCCTTTATCAGGAGCACAAGATGGAGTAATCCTTCAATTGCAGTAAACAGCAGGGTGGAGACTGTTCAGCCACATACCTTTTGTTACACTAATATCGGAAACGGAGTGATTCATGTGACTAGCTACAGTATATGCACCATTACTAACATACTCTGGACCCCGAGGCTGGTTCTCAGCTGGAACCAAAAAATAGCAGGTTTTCCTGGACCTGAAGTGAGAACCAGAGTGGGCATGGCAGATTGTACAGGTCATTGTTCATTGTGCAACACCCTCTGTTGATGACATATCCTTGATTACAATAGATCTGCTTTGAACTGGTGGAAATGTGAGCTGGTTCGCTAGATAGCACCAAGGTTCCAGAGCAAATTCAAGAACCAGGGCCAGTTTGGTGGAAAAACACTTTGGTTCACATATTCTTTTTTTTCAAACAGCTTTCAGTGAAATCTGTAAGAAAAAAAAAGCTCTTCTGAACCTTCTTAGGTTTGCCTTGACTAAACTGGAGGCGGAGGCTGCTGAAGGATAATTTTTGCACACCACACTTTCACATACCACAGTCATGAGGAGCACTTAGTGAATCAGAGGATACACCTATTATTCATGTCATTGTCTGGCGTTAAAGTGGGCCTGGCTGAGAAAATCGCAGACTGTCACTTAGATACCTGTGTTTATGTGTGTGCAAGTGTGACTGAGGGAGATTTGCTGTTCTCTTCAAGGCCCAAACGCTACCAAAAATAAACACAGACCGTGTTGACATTATACAAGTCCATGAGAGTTAACTGGGTATATGCCCTTCAAAAGGACAAGGAGCACAAAACATTACTGCTGCACCTTTTGACGTTATTATGCTGCAGGCTTATGAGTACTCTGCTAATGCAATAAAGCAACAGCCACACCAGTTTCACTTCACAAACTCCTCAAAAAGTCTTATTAATTATACTGTTGCCAAGATACTGTTTTTCGGCCCTTTAAATGTTTGTTTATATACATGTGATACATCTACTCAAATTCATGATATACAGAGACAAAAAAAAAGATTAAGGCAAATTTGAGCTTAAAAGGAAAGGTATGTCAGATTGAAATAGGTTGGATGACCTTGCTTATAATCATAGGACTCTTATGTAGCTTCTTGGAAAGGTATGAACACTTCGCCACACAGAGGGTGTGTCAGTAAAGATGGCGTATGATCCAGTTTGATTCATCTGTTTGTTCCCTGCACCGTGACTCACTTTCATCTGTCGCAGTAGTCTGAGCTGGCCTGCCCATGTGCTGCTGGGTGTGCCACATCCAACACATGCCACACATTCACAGAACACTCCCAAACACTGAGGTGTGTGAACCACAGCAGAGATGAGCTTTTTGTTTATACCATGACGACATAATGGGAGGCCTGACAGTCATACAGACATGCATACGGCTGTGGGGAAGGTGAGCATTCCTAAACCACTTAAAAATGAAAACTTGCATATTAGCAGTTGGACAATACAACAATGTACATTAGGGTGTCTACACTTAATAAAAGTGCCAATGCCCGATGTAGAAATACTCCATTACAAGTAGGGTGTAAGAAAATATACATACACAGGAGTATTGCAATATTATGTTTTGTGATACCGTATCAACTGTTTAAACCTCCGACTGCGAGATAGCAGTGCTGTAATGTCTTCACTGTTCTGACTGCATAAAAAGTTAACTTTAACTCAGATGTTATGCATATGGTGGTGAGTTCTTTTGTGACAGTTTTGTTACGTCTTACTTTTGATTTCTGAAAAACTAGTTTGCAGATTTGGCTATTGTCTTAGAGTATGTTGGGCAAAGCACCTGGATGATGATACCATCTTTATTGTGGACAACGTGATAATATCACATTGTGATTTATCTTTCACAGCCATATTGCATTTTACTTAAGAAGAATATCCGTGTTATCAGTCCCACATGAGAGTGTATTATAGTTATTAGAAGGGAAAGTGAATTTCACCCAACACAAACATCTGCAAACTCAACTGGCGCCAGTAGTCAAGATGACAAGATTACAAATGTTTAACAAACAATTACCCATCATGGGCCATTTTTTCAGATTCATCCCTGCCCTATCCCTGTTTTTATTCAAGCTGACCCAGATTTAAACACACACACTAAACTGCCCTTTATCAGCTAGTTTGCATCTGTGCAGCTCTGCAGATACAGAGCTCAAGATAAAGTAACCCTTCATTTGCAGGTAAACGACTGGGTGGAGACTGTTCAAATGCATACCTTATTCAAATATCAGAAACTGAGCAATAAATGTGAATATGTATAGTATGAAACTCTGAGATACTCACAGAGTGATGCTTGACGGTGGGTCTGGCCCGCACACTGGCAGTTCCTGACTCAGGGATCGCTGATGACTCCAGTACCAGCTCCACATTGTCTAAGGAAATAAAAAGCAAAAGATTTTTATCTCCAGGTGGCCTTTTGTTAGCAAAGAAAGTTTCGGTTCAGGATTTTAGCCATTCAATTTCTGCTGAAAGCTCAGAGAGGACAAACAATGGGGTTGGTGTAAGACACAGATGTCAGAATTTTTTCTGTTCTAAAATTGCTGACTCTTACTTGTCTGTAACAAAATAATCCTAAACACTGTATGTGTTTAGGATTATTTTCCCAAAATCCATTAGTTTTTAAAATGGGGGAAAGGCCCATGAGCACATTTCATGCTCTGAAACTGCACTGTCCATTGTTGTTCTTTCAGGTGAGATTAGTATGTTCCAGTCATTGTACAGGTAATGAGATACTTTATGCACTAAAGTGGACTCTTAGTAGTTGTCAGTCAACCTAATGGTCCACTGTGATCCCACATGCTGTTACATGTAGTTTGTCGTAAACTTAATAGTTACAAGCAGCTGAACAGATTACTGTAATCTTTATATTTCACCATTGTGTTGAAGTTAAAGTTTTGTTAAGGTGGCAACTTAAGTTAATCACAACAACACATTCAGTCAGTCAATACTGTTATCATATTTAAACATGTCTTGGGATAAATTTAGGTCAAATTAACTCAATCAATCAATCAGTCAGACTTTATTTATATAGCACTTTTCATACAAACGAGTGCAACACAAAGTGCTTCACACAATAAAAACAATAAAACACACACACACACACACACACACACACACGTAACTGAGATGTAATAGAGTAATAGAGTTACAGCAGTATGCTGGTTTCACTGTGCACCACTGTATGAAAACTGACAGTTGCCAATTGTTTTGATAATTAATTAATCGTTTTAAATAAAAATGCCAAACGTTTTCTGACTCCAGCATCTTAAAGGTGAGGATTTGCTGCTTTTCTTTGTCATTTATGATATTAAATGAAGTCTTTGGGTTTTAGACTGTTGGTTGGACAAAAGAGGCAATGAAGACATCACTTCAACCTGTGGGAAATTGTGATAAGCATCATCCTTTTTTTTTACATTTAAAGACTAAATGCTTAGTCAATTAATTGTGAAAATGATCAGAAGATCATACTGTGATATTTTCTTAGACAGTTATAATACTGTGAAAATCTCATACTGGTGCAGCCCTTATTGTATACACTGTACTGTACTGTGTATTGTAAACAGCAGTGTGTAATGAGCCTGTATTCTGAAGTGAAAGTGACAAAAAGATATTTATATAATTCTTCAATAGTAGTGGAAATGGTCAGAAAATGTCCTGATTGTCTATATCATACATAAGTTCAAATCAAACACAATCCTAGACTTAGGTCAAAGGGGAAAGGTGAGCTGAAAGATCACTGAGATAAAGACACGGTAACTAAACTTATCGCCATCCGACTTCAGATGTAGAAGTAAAAACAAATAAAGAGCAGGACAGCTTAACAAAACCATTCTGCAAAGCCAACTGATAATATCAGAGGTCACTGGGGTTGGTCGGAGAGGAGAAATTTAGAACTTGTACATTCCTTCGCTTTTCATTCCAGCGCCAGACATCTTGTTTGTCCAATAAGTGACTGATGAAAGACATTTGTCACTGAGAGGCACTTAGTCTGTCTTCTCTAGAAACACTTTTCACCGAGGCTAAAGAAAGAACAACCAAAGAGCTTAGCTTAATGAACAAGGAAGCAAGGTGTTTTTCTGTTACTATATGATGGTGCCACTCCAAATAGGATACAACTCAGTGTGAAAGACAGAATCAGCTCTGGTGTTAAACCTGTTTAACCAAATTATGTTTTCCCCCATTGTTCACCTGCCTGATTTAAATAGACAAATGTTCTCTCACGTGTTGCAGGTTTGCATACCTCTTATTTCCTGCTGTCACCAATCACATGGAACTAATGTCACTTAATGTCAGAGCTGGGAGGTTTATCAGTAAACTGATATCAACATGTAAGAGGAGATATTGTCTGGGATTTGTGTTACCCTCATATTGTGGTATTAGTTTTTAAATGTCCAGCCTGTAAGATTTACAGGGATTTTATATGGCAGAATATGTCAGAAATGTAATATAATATTCATAATTATTTTTTCATCACTGTATAATCACCTGAAAATAGGAATTGCTGTGTTTTCATTACCTTAGAATAAGCCGTTTATATCTACAGAGAACACAGGTCCTGTTCCACGGAGGCTGCCATGTTGCACCGCCATGTTTCTACAGAAGCCCAGAATGGACAAACCACACTGGCTCGAGACACAACATTTCGCATTTTGCGCAAGTTTAGCAGCCATCATAATTTCTCCTACTTGTGTGATCTGCAAGCTGACCGCTAGATTCCACTAAATCCTACACACAGGTCCTTTAAAGGCTAATTTACATTTAAGCAATATGAATGCATTAAAAGCTGGGATAGGCAATTAGGCAAAAGTTATGACTTAATTCAAATGGTCTGAGAGAAAACTAGACTTCTGCTTCTTCTCTTAGCTAGTAATCTAGCTTGTGACAGGAGACTTTAGCCAATCACAGGTCAGTAAGATAGTTTATTGTTGAGTCTCATTTCCAAAACATCAGTATCTGACGAACTGTGAATGAGACTTAATAACTTAACTATCTATCTCCAGAATTTGTTACCCTCTCTTTAACTGTTGAACAGTGAATGCGTGGTAATTATTTTCACACTTTGGTTTTGTTTTTTGTTTTTTAAGTTATTTTTTGGTCATTTTTTGCCTTTATTGGACAGGACAGCTAGAGAGTAGACAGGAAACGGGGCAGAGAGAGAGGGGATGACACACAGCAAAGGGCTGCAGGCGGGAGTCGAACCAGCGGCCGCTGCAGAGGACTAACAGCCTCCATACATGGGTCAGACGCTCTACCAACTGAGCTAAACGTCCGCCCCTTTGTTTTTGTTTTAAAAAAGGGTTCACTTACTATCTTTTTATAGAGCTTTCAACTGCATCTCATGGTTTTCCTGAGCAGACAGTTGTAACAGCAGATGCTCTGTTTTAACACTATGTATATATGTTGCTATATATACTATCAACTCACTGTACTAATACATGTTATAATCCCTAAAATAGCATATTGATTTCAAGATTAGGGCGCAACTGATGCTGATGCGATACTGATATTAGTGATAACAAAATTTCGTTACAAATATGGTTATCAAACACTTGTGAAAAAGATATTTTACAATTTAACAATAAACATTAACATCAGGTCACTAAAACAGTAAACCCTTACTGGAATATTCATATTCATAACTGGTATTTTCATAACTATATATGTCAATAAATTTAAAAAACACAAACAGAACAAAATATATTAAATTTGAATTAATAAGAAGGTTCAAATATACATAAAATATTGCATCTAAAACTAAAAAATGTGTCTATATTGATATGTCAATACCGACATACACAATGTTACTGCAAAGAGATGATATCGGGCTCATAATATCAGCCAGTGTACATATTGGTCAGGCTATAATCAAGATATTTTAACTAATGCAATGTGATTTTTTTATTTAGCAATATCACCCAGGCCCACTGACAAGTCATCTTACTTCCTTCAGGATATTTCACCTGTAATAATTTTATGTGATACCACAATCAGCAATATCATTCTGTTGTGTATCTGAGATTATAGCTGATTTATTTTAACATAAACTACACTTCAAATTGTGCATAAACAGGTCCAAACTATAGAAATCAGTTAAACAAACACACTGAATGCAGCCGTTTTAGACATAACTCCTATTACACAGTATTGGATCTTATCAGGAAATATTCAGTTACACCAATTTTTCACACTTGGCTGCACTTTCCAGAGAACCACAATCCCTTATTTCATTAAAGCATTGTTGAGGCCAGGTACAGATATATAAGGTCAGATTTAAGAGACGTGAACATTTGAGAACAGATGAATCACATTGTCCTGATGTTACATGCTGCTGCCTCTTCACCAGGACCTATCATCAGGATCAACAGTTATAACGTCTACATAAAGGAGCTTCGTGGAAACAGGCTCTGACACTTGTGTCCATGTCAACACTGAGTCCAAAGGTCGTGTTATTCTTCAGTAAATGGTAAAAGTGGACTCTTATTCTTCATTATATCAGCCTGTAGGCCCTGTCAGCTGTGTGTGTACTCACCCATGTCCTTGAATTTGATATTGGTGTCGAAGAGAGACTGGTTCTTCCGACCCAGAAAGTTCAGCGGCCCCTTCCTCATGATTATCGATTATTAGTCAATGTGTAGATACGACTGATCGGTTCAGGCAGGATTACTGACGCATTTTGATCAAAACAGGTAAATCCGCGGTCAAGCAGCAGCAGGTGAGCTACAGGTGCACCGCCGCGCAGTGCAGCAGGTAAACCTGACTCAACCAGTGATTTGGTGCAAACTTTTCGGGACAGTCAGAGAAAATGGAGCTGACCCCGCCCCTCTCCTTTCACTGTGCCTCCCTGCGCTCAAACACTCCCAACAGGTGAGGCCGAGGCTCTCCTTTTCTCACACATTCCTGCACAAATCTCACCTGCGCACTCAGTAAACTGCTCTTCTCTTTAATTTCCTCGCTTTAACGCTCATTATATGTACTCTCATTGCTCAGGTTAGATCAGCCTGACATTAGTTTGAGTTAAGAGAAGGACTTTAAAACACTATGGTCTCTGTTAGGCATGGCTGACTGAGTGTGACAGTCATTTGGAGGAAACATCAGGCCAGTTTGAATAATATCCACGTCCAGGAAACACAGTTTAACTTTACAGCACTTTGATAAAAGCCAAAGGGGCTTTTATTTTATATGAGAGACACCAAGAGAGAGACAGTGTTTTGACTTCCAACAGGAAATAAGATCCTGATGGCAGATTAGTTGTCTCTAATGGTTATACACGTGTAATAAACCATTTAGATGATAAATCGATACTTTAGCAACTTAATTACACTTCATTTTTGCATCACCTTTCAAAACCAGAATTATTAGATTACTGCGGTAGAAAGTAACTAAAGAACATCATTAGTGAAAAGTATCTGAATACATTTACTCTAGCTCTGCAGATGATTACAATTATGACTTGTCCCTTGCTTGTGTATTTTGATTTTATGCTACTTTTCAGTTCTATATTTAAGAGGGATCCATTGTACTCTACCACATTTTTAAGTCTGTATAGTTACAAGTGATTTTGCTGATGAAATTTATTTTTTTTTAAAACCTGTAATGAGCACGTGAGTTACAATGTATTTGTTGTGTAGTAAATTAAACCAACCCACAGTATCAAAGAATTTAATTAAATTGCTGCAGCCAGCAGCAATAAAATGCATCTTACATGTTACTGTATAATGATAATAATCTAATATAATATAATATAATATAATATAATATAATATAATAACAACAACAAAGCCCATTTTGGCTGAATAATGTGTGCTTTTAATTTTATACTGTAAATACATTTTCTTAATAATAGTTTCATAAGATTTTGAATACAGGAGTTTTACTTGTAACATATGCTGCTGCTTTTACTTTAGACAAAAAGCAGAACTTTTACACACCCTTTTTCCTGAAGAAAAATAACCCGATAGAGGTCTATGGACCAAAACACTGTTTAAAAAAACTGAACATCTCTGACTGCAAGTGAAGAAGTGTGTGGGAGTCTTTTATTCTGTATTTTTTGAAAGATTTTAATATTTTTTCCACCACTGTTAAGTACAACATTAATGTGCTTGTGAGTCAGTGTTTTCGTCTGATGCTAGAGGACTTTACTTGTACTCCACCACATTCCAGAGAAAACTCCACCACATTTATTAGACAGCTTTATTTTGAAGATCAAGAGTTTAAATACAAAAACCTGAGATTTGGTTTATAAATGTGATGTACTGTTGTAGATTAAACTACCCAAAACTAACAAACGAAACAAAACTGTTCAAATTAACTCCCTTCAATCAGCTACAACATTACAACTACTTTATACATGGTATTACACCAATAATAATAATAATAATAATCCAGTAATATAACAACACTGACAAGACCCATTCTGCAGAATGAGTAGCCTGATTTTACTTTTAAATCTTTAATTCACTGATAATACACATGGATGGATTACTGAAGGGGCCTTCAGGACATAGACCCATAAGACCCAAGTTGTTAGGAAGTGTCTGTTTGAAGTCAATCATCCAGCAACATAGAGACACAAAATGACCACACTGCTACACAAAACTACAACATTAAGACATAAAACATCTACAAAAACACATAACAACTACAAAGAAACACAAAACTATTACAAAGAAAGACAGAACTACCAAAAAGAGACAGAGAAGTATTACAAAGAGACTTAAAATGGCTACAAAAAAAACAAACAAACACAAAACAACTACAAGGGGACAAACTACAAGGAGAGACAGAACTACCACAAAGAGACACTGCATCTCTTTCAATCTGGGTGTCCTCTTATAAAAGACTGCTTTGGGGCCTTTTACCTGTCTGTGCCCAGGGCCCCTCATCTCATAATCCATCCATGATAATACATATGCATGTTTACATAAGTAAAATTTAAATGGAGGACTTTTAATTGTAACTGGGAGTTTCTATAGTGTGGTGCTGCTATTTTTACTTTAATTTAATGATCTGAATATGACTTCAGTCACTGGGTAATTTGCAGGTGCAGGTTTTAAAGCTATTTACAATGTGGCACAGAGTAAGTCGATAGTAATCAGTGTTGAAGGTAAAACAGTAAAAGCATGATCGCCCTTTGCTCTGCGCCTGGGCTGTGGCACGTTTAACAACATTTGGTCAGAAAAATATCAAAAACAAATCATGCAGTCAAACCATTGAGGACTTAAAAGCAATTTTAGACTGAACAGGCAGAGATATGTTCTCTGATTTAGTGTTCATGTCAAGCCATTTATCCCTCTGGGTATTTGCCCAGTTATTTATTAATTCTGGCTGATACATTAATTTTTTGTTACAAATCCGTCCTTTAACCCTTAACACATATCTGTGTGAACTCTTCAGGTCAGGCATTACCTGATTTTCATGTTGCTATTGAATTAAGGATGGTGAAGCATGTGACCTATGTAAGCAGGATAAATATGATGTTGTAGAGCCTCGGCTAAAGAGGATCAAGAGTCCTCTAAAGCTCTAAAGAGTCGCCTACCTCTGACTTCGGAGCTAAATGAAGATCTTTATGTCTTCATGGCTGAGGAGTAAAGGAGGTTACCTGACCAATTTATGTTTTAAACATTATCCTTGTTAAGAGTTGACTTAAAACTGCACCTCGACCAGCTGCAACATTAAAATGGTGCATCAAGATTGATATGGGTGAAATATCCAGGAAGAAAACACAATTAGCTGTTAGCAATGATACTGATCAGAAATCACATTAAATAACTTGATATCAATGGACTATTTGCTGGTAATAGATAAATAATCATCCAGAAAGATCATGCATAATAGTATAACAATGGCAGTGGCCATATAGCATTATCACTATGTTTATTTTGAAAACTTAAGTGTAAAAAATACTTGCAGTTGATGAGAAGGATTTAAGTAGATGCAGTTCTGGCCCTGTGCTTTTAATTACATAATAGTGGATTTTTGAGTGATTCATGCTGTCCAGAGAACCAGTCAATCCTTTTTTTCCTGTTGGCTACAGTCACAGTGTTTCTGTCAAGTCTGTCTGTCGCACCTACAAACCTCAGTTGTCCTGGAGACAAACCAGACCGGTCCATCCAGTTCCTCTGTCCTGTGTCTACTGATGCTGGCTGAAATGTGAAGAATGTGCTGGCAAGAGCCTTTATAACACTTTACCTGCTTCACTGTGCTGAACATACTGTACAGCTCAGCTCTAATCAGGATATCATAAAATACAAGCAGCAACAGTTCTTGGCATCATTTGCTCCATTAAGGCCATTTATCATTTTAATTATTATTTATTTATTCAGTTATTGCCACATTGTGGTCATCCAGTGAGGAGAGGCGCATTAGGCAGTTCATTATGTATTTTGATAGCATATCATTTAATAAAGCCACTTGACAAAGTTTATCATGTTTTACTGAAACACGGCAGTGTCTTAATGTCTTAATCTTAATGCACATTTTTTTCTGATCAGCTTCTCCTTTCCTCTTTGTTCACATGTACATTTAACCACAAATCATGCAGGCCCTGACCTGCTGCACATTACCAAAATTATAAATTAGTACAAATACAACTGGCATTATGCATTCACAGGCACACACAGCAAAAGGAAATGAAGACAGAAAGACCATAAATATTTTGCATTCCATGATGATGAATAGGTTGTAAATGGAAATGAAACTACAGATGAGATCTGAACCTGATTTATTGTGCAGAAGAATGTAGTCGCAAAGATAACAGAAGGTGTTGCAGTGTATATCAGCATTATAGATTTGTCATCTGAAGGCAGCCTCCATTTTCATTCAGCAGAAAACTGTTCAGAGTGACGTCTGTGTGAATCTGCCTGCATGGCTTTCATTGTAGTCTGTTTTTTCTGTGTCAGAGGGTTTTATGTTTATTTATATGTGTGCGCTGTATGCTTATGAGCTGCATATTACAATTAGTACCTGATAATGTAGCGTAATAATGTCCTGTATCGATATTAATATTTCCTTACTGAGTGCTGGGAAGTAGTGAACTACATGTAATTAAACAAAACTAAACTAGTTTAACTACATTTTGCAGCAGCTTGCTGGTAATTCAACTACATTTATACTTTACTCAAGTAGTTAAATGCTTGTTTTGTTTTGTTTTGTTTTGTTTTGTTTTGTTTTGTTTTGTTTTGTTTTTTGCCACTTTTTTACATCGTCAACTACTGAACAATTTTGGGCCATAAAAAGAAAGAATGATTCTTTATTTCTTCAGGTTTTATCATTGCCTATCTACTGTAATTAAACCTCATTTGACCTGACCAGCCCTGCCCACTTTTTCTTTCATCCTGACGGCTGTGAAGGCATGCCCAGGCAGCCACCACCACACACCTGACCTTTTTGTAGTACATATGCAAAAGGGTGGGTGTAGCTCAGCTCACACACAAAATGTCTCCATCCTGCTTGTGTGGTGTAATCCAAGTGTCCGTGAGCCGCAACATTAAAATTTAACCACAAAAGACACAATTTACACTATGTTTTTAGCCAAAATGTCAACTGTAGCCTCCCAGGTAGCATGCCGTCGATGTATCGCGAGACTTCGTATATCTCGCAATATTTTCACACGTGCATCCATTAAGAGAATATACAAAATCTCGTGATATGTTGATGGCATGTTTACATGCTTGTTACATGTTTACATGCATGATAACATTTTTTGTGATTTGGGTGAACTGACCCTTTAATGTGCTGTAAAATTTTGTCATAACATCATCTGTTACTATTACATGTGATTTTTCTCAGGGCTATAAATCCTTTAGGTAGCAGGGGATGTCCTCATCCAATCCAGCAGACCAGCAGCCACCGCAGCGGACGTGACAGCAGGTGGAGGAGCTTTAAGAGGGTCTAAAGACACCCAGTGACTGTCGTTCCTCCAGTGAAACTAGGGTAAGCTAAGAGATCACTGACAGGACTACAGTGAGAAGATTTAAGGAAAGGAGCTTTATGAATATGGCCATATATTTTCAAACTGGTGTTTCCCTTGAAGAGCTGCAATGGTTTATTTGAAAAATTAGGCTTTGTTAGTTAGTTTTCTAACTTACAGTCCAAAGACATTGTATGTGTCAACTGCTAGAATACCTTTTCATTATAATAAATATGGTTAATTCTGCATTTTATGGGTGACTTCCTCTATGAATGTAGCTCTGAGCTGAACTTTTCTTTTCCCCTTGGAGTCAGTGACCCTCTCGCTGTGACACTGAGTTCATGTCAGTGTGTCTGTAGTAACAGAAGAGTAACACAGTCACAGTGTTGGCTGAGGGAAGGCCCTGACTTCCACAATCTATGGCCCTGAGAGCGAGGTCAAACTCCATCTGTGGCCCCAGTGAAGGAACAACATCTGTCAATAAAGCAGGTGTACATCCACATAGAATCAGTCACACTACAGGAATGAAACTTTGTTTTTCAGAACCTCTTGTGTTGTTGTGCTGGCGATGTCACTCTTGGGATGTCAGTGCTGGTCAGTCAGTCATCCAGACTGAAATACAACAGCTAAGAAATTATGTAGCCTGCACACATTCATGATCACCAGAGTTTGAATCTTACTGATGTTATAGTGAGCATCTTATTCTTCATGTAGAGACACCACAGGGTTGAAATATCTCAACAATTAATAGATGTTTGGATGTAAAAATGTTCTTTTATGGTGCCTAGAGGATGATTTGTGATTATTTTGATCTAATTTTGTACAATGCCTTTAATTTATGACCAAATTGACCAATGACATATGAGCCTCAGCTGTGCTTTGTGTTGAGTGGAAATTTTCAAATATTAGCCTGGCTATGCTAAGATAAGATACAATAAGATAAAACAAGATAAGATAAAACAAGATAAGATAAGATACAATAAGATAAAACATGATAAGATAAGATAAGATAAGATAAGATAATTAAGATTAATTTTAGTATGTTTATTACTGTCAGATGAAGTTTTGATCGTATGATGAGTTCTTCAGGTGAACACAGTTAAGTAATGATATGGGGCCTTTTGTGTTGCAGAGTTCATTAATCACCAAAATTGCTAGAAATAGGCTAAATTTGCATTAATAATTTTTATCTGATTCATAAAAGTAAGTCAAACATCTTAAATATTAATTTTTAGTCAGCTGGTGTCATCTGGTGCACAAGGATTTATTTCTGCTCTTAGGTCTCTTTAATTAGTCTTTGGCAAGCAAAGTGGATTACAACTTCTGAGCCGTTCACACAGACGCACTGAGACGTGATTGGCTGCCACACACACTGAACCCTGCTGCTTACAAACCATTTTCTGTCTGCACACAGGTCATGCCTGGATGCTTGGTGGATGCAGTATATACTGGTTATGGTTTTTACATATTTATTTTGAAGAACAGATATGGGAAACTGCTCTGGGTCGACTGTGGAGGAACTACAAGCCTGTGAGAGTCATCAGTGGTACAGAAAATTCATGACCGAGTGCCCATCTGGACTTCTCACCTTTTATGAGTTCAAGCAGTTCTTTGGCCTGAGAAATCTGTCGGATTCATCAAATGCCTACGTGAAGACCATGTTTGCAACATTTGATATGAATGATGTAAGTTTAATTTCTAATTTTCTAGCAGGATAATATATTTATTCTAATGTTACTGTTAATAAAGGTGGATTTCTAAGTGTACTCATCATGAGTTGATTTTCATCTTTACTGGATAACATTGATAGTGAAATGCTTCAAAACTGTACCCTTTGCACAAAAAAATGACAGTTTAGTTCAAATTAAATGTATTTATTTACAGGTGGATATCTTAAAATAATGCTGATAATATGAGTAATCCTGACCATGCTCATAATATACAAACAATATTGAAAATTTACTGCTACTTAAAATAAGAATCATACTGATGATCACCATCCTCATTAAATCAACCCACAAAGATTTTGAAAAACTTTTTGTTTGTATGTACTTTAGTTCAATCAGTTGTATTTATTTTCAGTCTATTAACCGTATGAGAAAAAATAAAGGTTCATGTTCATGTGAAATCACGTGTTTTTTTTAAACTGTGTATCTATTTTTGCTCCAGTGTCTGCTTGTTCTTGCACTAGAGGAAAGTTGTTGATGTTATTTCTGCTAATAGAAATCTGTTTGAGAGACACTTAGTCTATTAGAGAGGAGGCTTATCCCTTCGACGCTGCTGACCTACAACCCTAAATAAGACAGGTGTAACCTCTTTTTACATACATGTGAATGAGGAGCAAGTGTATACTCACTGATTGGACATTAATCTCTCAGTTATATATATTTATGTATATTTCGACACAAGTACTTATTTTTAATATTATAATATCACATATATATGTATAATATTCTAGTACTGTGAACTGTAGTAAGATAAACATATCAAGAAATACGAATGCAGCATCATTGCAATTTAAGATGAATATTTTTAGATTTTTTGATTTTGTTAAGAGTTGTTATACTTCCAGTGCTCATTGGCTTATTGCTCAGTGTCCCCCAGTTAACGGCGTGGTGGCAGTGGGGTTCAGTTCATACAAATTTAGTTTAGCTAAAAATAAAAATAAAAGAGAGAAATAGATGAAATGTACAATATGAGAATGTGGAAATATATTTTATAATTTATTATATTCTGATATTAAATCATCATGATGCTTTGAAGGCACAACAATTGTATTGCCAATGAATATTAGGTTAGAAAATAAAACATTTGTCTGATTTAACCACACCCACTCCTTCTTCTATCCAAATACAGATACAGATTATATTGTTGGCTGAACAGATACAGATACAGACGTCTCTGTGCACCTCCAGTTATGACTGTACCATTAGATCATTTTTAGAGGTGTAGATCAGTTCAGTTATAAAAACAGGAAGGCAATGGGCCTTAATTCCACAATTTGCCAGTTTTTTGCTCAGCCTTTAATGTGGCAGCAGTATACCTTGGATGCTCTGCTAATCACAATGTTTATGATGTCCTTTTCTTTTGTAGGATGGCTTCATTGATTTCATGGAGTATGTAGCAGCTCTGAGCCTGGTGCTGAAAGCAGGAGTTGAGCAGAAACTTCGTTGGTACTTCAAACTGTATGATATAGACGGGAGTGGCTGCATCGACCGTGATGAGCTGCTTCTGATAATTAAGGTGAGCATGAGCCTTCACGGCTTAGTAATAGACCAAATAAAATCCCACGTACTGTCCTGAAACAACCTGCTAAGACCACTCAGGTCTAACTGACATACAAGCCAAAGAAATCCCCCTGAGGATTAGAGGAGCGTGGGAGATACTGCAGTGATGCAAAGAGCAGAGGCAAATATCTGACACTTAGCTGACATCTACTGGCTGAAGCAATGTTAGCAACAATGAATCAACGCATGAGTCCATGTTTAACAGTGGTGGAGACATATTCATCGTCTTCATGAATGACTGAATGGAAGAAGTATTGAGATCTTTCACACAAGTAAAAATAAAAGTATCAATATGACAATGGAAAAAGCACACAAAGCAAAATATGCAATATTTTCTAACAAAACAATGTAGACTCACAGACACATAATAATAATTGGACAAATTCTACTGATTCTAAAAGTAAAAGTAGTGATGTAATATGGGCTAAATGTACTATTCACTTTGCAGAAAACTGGCCCTGGGACTGATTTATTATTTGGTATTTTATCATTAGATTGTTAATATTGATGCATCAGTGTGCTATTTTTAGCTTTGGTGACTGTAATTATTTTATATACTATTAGGTCAAGTCTACTCAGTTACTTTTCTGTCTGTCCTGTAAAGTTAGGAAGTTTAATGTGCAAAACAAGCATGTTTATATTTTTTCTCCACTTGTTCACAGTTGGAAAAGAACCATTATGTACAAAAGTAGAGAAGAAAACAATGCACCTTTATAATCCTAGATTAGAAGCGATAGAGTTTCCGTACTGGACCAGCTTGTTGTTGCACAAATTAAAGAAGTTCATGGTTTTCCGTCTTCTATCTTGTGTTATTAAAGTAAGAAGATAACGAAAAGACTTTCATAACTGAAAGTGTTTTATGGGACCCTTCGTAGGTTGGGGCTGGAGGCCTAGTGGTAAGTCTGCCTCTGCTCTGTTACCTTCCACCACTGGTCTTTAACATGATCTCCTCTCTCTCTGTCTTGTTTAGTCCATTCGTGCAATCAATGGAGTTCCCTGTGAGATGTCAGCGGAGGACTTTGCCAACATGGTGTTTGACAAGATTGACATCAATGGAGATGGTAAGAAACAGGTGGAAAAATCTTGTTGGAAAAAGCTGAATATTGTTGCCACGGCAGATTATTCAGTACACAAGAATCTCTGTGAACACCATCAGTGAAGTGTGTTTCTGTGTTTTCCAGGTGAACTGTCCTATGAGGAGTTCATGGAAGGGGTCCAGAATGATGAAATGCTGCTGAAGACACTAACAGAGAGTCTGGACCTCACACACATTCTCCAGAAGATTCAAGGAGAGATAAGAGGCAACGACTAATATTTCCAACTGACTGGACCATGAAATATACAGTTCATGTTCGTATAATTGTGCCAGAAGACGTGGGTTCAGGATTACCCAGAAATCATCATCAGGACAAATGGATGTGGATCAATCTCTGTGTGGCTGTCAAAGTACAGCACAGTTGTACTGTTTTGGTTTTTCCTCACCTCTTCATGGACCAGCAGAGACTTTCCATCTAAAGTTGTATTCAATGAAAGGACACAAACTTGCAGTGCAAAGTATACAACCTCATAGCTTTTAATGATTTCAACATACCTAAAAAAAACTAAAATATTAATTTACAAGCTATCTGCTAATGTGACAGTAATTCACAGTGGAAACAAATCAGTGTGTTAATTTATGATTAAATGTTCTTGTATCTTTGAACGGTTTTAGATTCTGAAATAACCAATACAAATTCAATATTTCTACATTATAAAGACAAATTAATAGTTTACATTGTCCAAATATATCAGTGGTCAGTGTTCAGCTGCATCCTTTGTTGGATTCCTGCCGAAATGAAACACTGAATGATTTATGCCCAATGTACATTAAGTGCCATTATTGCCCTGAATTTTAACTTTCGAATGCCATTTGACATTAAATACATGTTAAATTTCATGTGTTCAAAAAAATCTACTGCAAACAAAACACTGACATTCACCGATAAATAGCTTTTTGCTTGTTTGTTTATTGTGCCCACAATAAACAAGAAAACAATTTATCAGTGAGTGTATTTAGTTTGCTTTGGATTCTTACTATGACTGTGCACCTGAAATATTAATCACGATTTGCAGTTGTGCATGCTGCTACTTTTTAGCAGGTAAAAGCTACTTCAAGTAGACTCTTAAAGTGTTTTATATATTGTACAGTAAAGTCCTCTGAGGTTTCCTTTCTTTTGAACCACTGCAGAAATGTAGGTATTTTTAGAAGCCAGCAGAACCCTTTTATACTCTGAATTAATTAGATGCAGAGAACTGCACTGAGGAAGATTCACCAGACAGTAGCTGTAATGTGTTTTTTAAAATAAACAAGAAAAGTGATTAAATTCATGTGACTTCCTTTTTTAATCAGCATGTGGTCTGATTCTTATTTGCAGCTTATTATTCTTTAGGATAACCATCATTCCGTGTGAATTTCCAGTTTGTTTGTTTTTTTGCCCTTTAAATTGATGGATCACTGAAAGCAAAGTAACTGCAAGGAAACAATCTAACAGCTGCTGCAGATTTTTAAACTCTGACACGTTTTCAAATATTCTGTTTGTCTGGGTACAGACCTTCGAATCTACCCGCTCCACCAGGGTGACTGATGCTGTGGAAACAGAGGTCTGATATTCAGGCTGATCTTCTGCTGTTCTTCAGTTGTTAGTTCCACAGCATTAGACAACCTGAAGTCTTGAGTTTTCCTAAATTAAAGTTCACAATATGAATTAGTTTCTGACACCGTCAAGCTTGTTGGCTAGAAAGTTTATGTTTAAAAAGAATTTATATTAATATGAGCACAATCCTAAAGGCAAATGACAGATAGTGCAGAATGTAATATTACTGTAATAGGCAGCTTAATAAGTGATAAATTTTAAGCAGTCCTTGGTCCTCATTGATTAATTACATCAGAACTCCATATGTTGGTTCATGGATGTATTATGAATGTATTTTTGGTACAGTAGTTCCCAACTGTTTTGAGTTCTGACCACTTAAAATATTAAATAATATTTACTCAGGACCTGTCATCATAAGATATGACATTAATGTGCATCATTTGGGAGAATTTTGCCTTTGTGGATTGTTTTATTTACAAGGGATGTAACGATACCAAAAGCTCAAGGTACAATAATACCACAATAAAAAGTCCATGGTATGACATTCATCACCACTAAAACAAAGAAAATGAAAATGAAAATATGTTCTTTCTTAAATAATGTGTACTGCATTATTTATTTTTCTTTTAACATAAAGTGTTTCTGCTTTTCTTTTTAAGTGAAGTAAAATAAAAGTAGCCACCCATGGCATGAAGTGCCTTTGGTAATGAATGTTTGTATGCACAATTGCAAAACAAAAATAATGCAGTAGCCAGTAGCTGTCTTTTTTAAAATAAAATAATTAACCATGCAATATCCCCATATTGAGACATTTGTCATGGCAATGTGGTGCTTTTAAATATATTGTTACATCTCTGTCATTTACTGATTTTTAGTGGCCTAAAGATAGAAGAGTAGAAGAGAGAGGAATGAAGTCAGAAAAGCCTAAATGTGTGGCACCGTAATATTCTTTTTTCTTTTCTTTTTTTTTTTTTAATTCCTTCATCTAGCGATCACCTTACAGTCCTGTTTATATTTATGTCCCCTAGGGGACAAACACACCTCCTTTGTGATGATAAAGACACTTGGCACTTATACTTGGACACAAAACAACACAACAACACAACAGCCACTCCATCCGTCCATCCCCATCCTAGAATAAATAATTAGCATCACACAAACGGCAACATGCGCATATGTGCATGTGATGCCGAAACCAGGAAAATCAAAGCGAAATGTGCGCATCTGACAGCGGACACACGCTCTCAAAGCCAAGAGTAGTTTCAGGGAGTGGTTTGTTATTGTCGGGCTGTTGTGGCGACTATTAACGACGAGATCATCATCAGCCGTCCACTTGTCTTGAGTCACTATCGTTTTTTTCCCCCCCATGGAAACTCCCTGCTTGCCTGCCAGCTGAGTCAAGTCACGTCAGTCATAAATACTCTGAATTCTGAATGTGGGCCAAATTAGGGATATTCAGTCTAGACGCAGGCCACTTATATTAATAATAAACTTATTTGTATAGCACCTTTCGTACATGAAATTCAGCACCAAATTCTTCACATAGAAAGACACAGAATGAACAAAAAACAATCAATCAAACAAACAAACAAAACCAGGGATAGAATGTCATAGTTAATGTAAAATAAAATGTAAAAATAAATAAATAAATAAAAAGATCAGAAAAGGATACATGCATCTTCACTTGGATAAAACGCACTTGATAATATGCAAAAATAAGATTTAAAAAATGATGAAAATAGAATGCATACAATGCATAAAATAGAAAATAAAAGCCAGTGAAAAATAGAGTGTATACAATGATTGAAATCAAGGATAATGCCCTTTAGGCCCTCATGGTATACATTTATTTTCTCAACAAACTCTTCAAAAGAAAACAAATCAAAACAAATAGCATAAATTTGTAGACAAATGTAATACATAGACTGTTTATGTTTATACTGTTTATAGTTGCTATATATTGTATTGAATACTGCTTAATATTAATGTATTATGCTAATATTTTAAAGAAATAATTTTTAAAAAAAACGGTACCATAGAAAAGCTTATTAAAAGATGTGTTGAAAAATTTGTTATATGACTGAATATATGTCATGTCATATATGACTTATTTCTGTGTCAGAATCATAGATAAATAGATACATAGATAAACAGACAGACAAAACTGAGTTGCCTCACTCGTGTAAAAAATAAAGTCCCTTGGTGTCCACGTGCTCCATGCCCCACAGCTGCTCAGAAAAGGTGTGTCAGGTGTGTGACGTCACGGCCGTACCTGAGTTTCGGTGAGGGGAAAGGGGGCAGGTCCAAACCGAGCGAACAACATCGGCTCTCCAGAGCTCTCCGAGAGAAACTTTTATCTTGTTGATATTCTCGGACACGTTGGTCGAAGTGTTTATCGGAGAAGTTTGTAGAGGGTCTGCAGGAGTTTATCTGCAGAGGAAACACACGGTTTCTATCCTCAGCTGCTGGTCGGCAGGCCCGACGAGGAAAAGAGCTCAACAACTTCCTGGTTCTCCACAGGTATGTTTGTCGTTCTTTAGTATCGTGTTTGGTCGCTTTGTTTACTTCACTTTTTGGATCAATTTTAATGTAATTCTCACGATGAATCGACACGATGGTCTATAAAACAAAGTTTCATGTGCAAGCAGCTGTAGCAACATGACTAATAAGTTCCGTCTGTCAAGGTGTGGACGTGCACTGCTAAAAAGTTTGGAAAATCCGGATTTGCAGGATGTCGGCTGCAGCATTGTTTGTGACTGACTGTATTAAACATATGTTGCAGTTAGTCTGAGTTATAATCCACTGTTGACTGACTGGTTTGTGTTATTTTCTTGTCAGTCAGGATGTCCGTCACCCCTCGACGTGTCCGGCTGAAGCCCTGGTTGGTGGCTCAGGTGGACAGCGGCCGATACCCGGGGCTGGTGTGGATTGACCGTGATGCCATGCGCTTCAGGATTCCATGGAAACACGCCACAAGACACACACCCCAGCACGAGGACGAGGACACCATATTTAAGGTTAAGACTCTTACAGATCTTTAACAGAACAAACAATTAGAGATGAGTGTTTGTTTAGTCTGAGACAGACAGTCTGAACATCTCTGTCACTGCTGCACAGTCTGAACACATCCTGTAGTACATCAGGTTTCAGTTTTCATCACTAAAGTTTTGGCTGGTTCATACCCGGTAAATATGTTTTAAAAAGGTGTCCAATTTTTGCACCACAAACTCAAGACCTTTTCTTGTCTGTGGGCCAACATCTGGTTTTGTAACGCAGTTACACAAGCAGTGTCCCTGGCTTCTTGCATTAGTAGATAGGTCATATGGGATAGGTATTATGTTTTTATTTGTGTTGTTAATATTGAAGATCCAAGACCATGATGTTAGTTGGGCTGCAACTGTAAATGAAACACTATGAGCATTTCATATCACCATTATAGTGACCAAAATGATCACAGGAATCAGGTAAAATATTAAAATGTGCTTAAAATGTTCAAGAAGTACTGATACACATGTTAATGTAATTGCACCTGCATCTTGGAGAGTGCTGCTAACCTTGTTTGATGCTGGACAGTATTTAGCAAGACTTTTTCAAAGTGCTGTTATCATAAACAGTTATCATGATAATTAGAATTTGAAACATCTGAATACTAATCATCTGCTATTTATGTGGGTTATCATGAAACTAATTATCATTTCATCCCTAGCTTCAACTCACAATTATTTTCAGTATTTTGTAATCTGCTACTTGCTTTCACAATGAATCATTTAGTCTGTAAATTATCACATCGTAAAAAAAAATGCTTGTCACGGTTTCCCAGAAGTGATGTCTTCAAATTGTCTGTTTTGTCCAACCAGTTGTCAAAGACTATTCATTTACTGTCATAAATGACCAGCAAATCCTCACAATTAAGCATGTAAATTGTGCCACTCTGAGTCTCTTTCACATCAAAACAACAACAGAAGACGGAGTTTGATGATATGTGAAGTAGTGTGGGATCATGGGAGTTGTTTTCTTCTTGATAAACATCCACTGATGCAGATGAAAATCTGTCTGACATGACTCCGGCAGAAATAATGTTCTCGGATGAGAAAATGTATTAAATTTTATTCATATTATTCACATAACCTTTTAGATTATGTTTAGTGACGTTTACTGACTTCCTTCCTAAATCTCTGACATATCCGACATGTCAGGTGTTTTCCCAAAAGTTACAGCCACTATTGGCTAGTAGGAAATGCTTTGCTACCTTTAAATAAATTACAGAGTTCTCTGCATTTGCACATAGTTGGAAACATTTGGGATAATGTACAAAACCCAACAGTGTTTTTAGACATTTTAAAGCAAAGGATTACATTTTCGATTGACTAAATGTTTCAGCTCTAAGTGTTGGGACACATTATCTAAATGTTTTTAGGAGATTGTATCTAGCGATTTAATCAGGATTATGAACATTCCTGATGTTGTCTTCTTTTTGCCAAACAAGATGAGACACTGAAATAAAATAATGCTAAAAAATAAGGAAATATTGGTACAAGGTTACAAAAATGTAAACATCTTGGCTCGGAACACATTATTTGAGTGACATTGTGCACATGATTTGTGAGAAAGGAAGCATTTAGGGGTGATGTGTCCCTTAAATTGTCTCCTTCTACTGGTGTAGCTGTAAATACATTTCATGTAGGGCTGCACATTTAATTAGTATATTATTGAAATCACAATATGGCCAAGCACAATAGTAAAATGTGTTCACAAACAGCACTTTATTGAAGTACTGTCATACTGCAGATGCATTGGCCTACAATTCTTGTTCTCCAGATGCAAGAAAACATGTTTGTTTGGTACAGACCCTGACAAATGTCACATCATCATGATTTTATTAGGTTTCTTAAATGAATGAAAATTGTGATGCAAAAAAGACTCGCCGATCCATTAATCGTGACTCATATCACAATCACAATGCCAGTGAAAATAATCACCATCTGATTTTTTTTGGTCATATTGTGCAGCTCCAATTACATGATTCATATCACATATTATCATGTATATTAATTTACATGATGGCCAAAACATTATTGTCCATAATGTTTGATATTTCTGAACACAACAAAACAACACAAATGCATGGATCCTGTGGAGGAATATAAAAAATGTTAAAAACAGGAAGGTGATAATAATACCTCCGATATCTTATTTAAACATTCCCCCAGGCATGGGCTGTCGAGACAGGGAAGTTTCAGGAGGGAGTTGATGAACCTGATCCTGCAAAGTGGAAAGCTCAGCTCCGATGTGCCTTGAACAAAAGCCGAGAATTCAACCTGGTCTATGACGGCACCAAAGAGGTCCCAATGAATCCTCTGAAGATATACGATGTCTGTGAGATCCCACAGCCGCTCAGTAACCAAGGTGAGTAAGAGCTGGTTCAGTGTTACTGGCTTTCTATATTGCCAGTTAATATTCACACATTTTCCTCCATCTCATTTTCGTTCATGTAATATTTAACATTTCTTTTAACACTGGCAGGGTCTTCAGACGCTGGTTCTTGGACTCCACCTGATGAAGATGGTGTTGAAGAAGATGTTCCAGATACACCCGAGTCTCTCCCTCCATACCCATCCAATGGTGAACGACTTCTCATAAATTACATATTTTTAATGTCCTGGCGGTATATCAAAAAGAGATAGAGATAGACAAAGCTTCATTGATGTTAACAACTAATTCTTCTCTCTTTGCTCATCCAGGCACCAGTCCCTCTCCTCTCATCATGTGGTCTCCGATGGGCTCAGAGTCCTCCATGCAACCTCCCAGTTGTCCCCCTTCAAATGAGGTTTGGCCTAAAGAGGAGCCAGTTAAAATCTGGCCTAAAGAGGAGCCTGTGGATGTGGAGATGCACCCCACACCCATGGGTGACATGCCCCCAGCTCCTCTACCTGATCACTCGATGCAGCCTCCTCCTCTACCTGATGCCCTGTTTGCTACACCAGAAACATGGATCAGTTCCCTTCCGAGTAAGTCTGCACTTCTTTTAGTGTGTGGAAAAACAGTGATCGCCACAGTTCACTGAAAAGACTTGAGATAGGATGATTTTCAAAATAATATAGTTCTTGGTGTGCATGGCCCTCTAGTCTGTCTGTCACTGACTCCTCAGCATGTCTATGGCACACAGCCTCAAGCTCGTTGGTTCTAACTGAAGACATAAATCTTTAAAAAATTAGTCACAGGTACAGGTTTTAGTTTAGTTTTTTAGTAGTGCCTTTGCTGAGCACTATTTTCAACTGTGGATTTGTTGACTCTAGATAATATTTATTGTAATGAAGGAACACGTCAGCCAGTAAAACAATGTGACCAACGGTTTTTATAGTTTTTGGACAACAGTGGAGCTTGATGGCACACATGAATAAGTCACACAGACAGTACTTTCAGTTTATGCTTTTGGGTGAACTGTTTCTTTCTTCTTTTTTTTTTTTATGAAGCATTGTACATCAGACATGGTTTTAACATTTGTTACCACCCCAGTGACAGACCTGGAGGTGCAGTTCCAGTACAGAGGGAAGGAGATGTGTCCCACAGCGACCGTCAGTAACCCGCATGGCTGCAGGCTGTTCTACGGGGACCTCGGCCCCATGGTCAACCAGGAGGAGCTGTTCGGCCCGGTCAACCTGGAGCAGCTGCGCTTTCCCACCACAGAGCACATTACCAACGACAAACAGAGGGTGTTCACCAGCCGCCTGCTGGATGTGATGGACAGAGGCCTGATCCTGGAGGTGAGCGGCCACGATATCTATGCCGTCCGTCTCTGCCAGTGTAAAGTGTACTGGTCCGGCCCCTGTGCTCCAAATCAAACTGCGCCAAATCTCATAGAGCGCCAGAGGAAGGTCAAACTGTTCTGCCTCGAATCTTTTCTCAGTGGTAAGTACAGTTCTCATTTCATTTGAACAATTAGCAAACTAATTTGAGCTATATGTAGATCTCAGGAAGAATTCTAATAATTTCTCATTTATAATATTCCTGCATTTTAACACATTTATAGACCATATTTTCAGCATTATTGTGTATTTACACTGTTGCTATATATTATAGTATCCATATTTCTCATTTTCTGTTTTTTTCTAAATATACAGTGTAGTATAATGCACATACTTTAGCATGCACATTTATTATTTCTATTTTTCTTATAATTACTGTATGCATAATTACGTAACAGTTCTTTTATGGGAGCAACCATAATGTAACCCAATAAAGTATTTCTGATTCTGAAATGTGTTTGTGTTGCGTGCAGGGGTGATAGCCTACCAGCGTGGGCAGACACCAAGTCCCCCTCATTTTGAAATCAACCTGTGTTTTGGAGAGGAGTGGCCTGATGGGAGGCCCAGGGAGAGGAAACTCATCATGGTTCAGGTGAGAATATTTTTTTTTGTAACAAGAGTTTGAATGAAGAAATTAATCTTTGTGGTCTTAACAGTAATGAGTGGTCAGATACTCCATTTCATCCCAGTGCATGAACAGATTTCATGTTGTTCAGTTGAAAAGGTATCAGCAAAAAATGTTGCCTTATTTATTTATTTATTTATTATTTTTGTCATATTTCTGTTCACATACTGAGGAGGAACCACCATTCTATCTCTGTCCTCTGTCCCTTTGTCCTGTAGCAGAGTTATTACAGTTTCATATTTTTGTTTTTGTTTTTGGTTTTGTTTTTTCATTTCAGTTTAGTTTCAGTTAGTTTCTAGAGTGACTCTCCTCTTTTCCCTTTAGTTTTTAGTGTTTAAAAATGTTTTTCAGTTTTTATTAGTTTTTTTTTAATATAGCATAGGATTTCAGGAGTTCAGAACAGGTGTTTAAATACACACAGACTTTATTAAGACAATAATTAAGGCAAGACTAACAGTCATGTAGACATCCCAGACCCAGTGAGTATATGCACAAATGCCTCCTCATGCTTGTTGTGTTGACAGATTTGACCAAATTGATAAAGTTCATGAATTATTTTATTTTATTTCAGTTAGATTTGTAAGCACACAGTATTGTTTCAGTTAGATTTTATTTTTTTAAGTCTATCTTTTATTTTAGTTAACCAAAATGTTTTCTCACACCTTCTTTTAATTTTTAGTTAACTGTAATAACCTTGTTCTGCAGGTCATTCCAGTGGTGGCCCGTATGATCACAGAGATGTTTTCTGGAGACAACACACGATCCTTCGACAGCGGCAGCGTTCGCCTGCAGATTTCAATCCCAGATATCAAAGACAACATAGTGACCCACCTAAAGCAGCTGTACTGCCTGCTACAGACCCACCAGGGCCAGGACGGCTGGGCGCTGGCGCCAGGGCCAGGCTTGAACATCGTCCAGGCTCTGCAGGCACAGTGAAGCTGCCCACACTGTGAACTAACATAGTATATCATATATCACTTTATGTTTCACACTGCTAGTGAGAGTTACTTGCTGTTAGCAAAGAAGTACTTACGTGTAATCATATTTAGAAATGTGCACAATATACTGTAGGATTCATATGCTTTTCTCTAGTATAAATATGCTGTGACATGCTTTTCTGTATATAAAAGTGGTGCCTTCAGACATGCATTATTCTGCATTATGTGTGCAGGGATTGTAGACAGATGTGTTGACTGCATGGGCCAAAGTCCTGCTTGCTGCAAGGGAAAATTTAACGTAGTTAATGAATTACAGAAATTACCTTGTCTTAGTTATCCAAAATGGGTCAGCGATTACCAAACTTCCCTTGAGTCAGGGCAGAATGAGTTTTATCTTTTGACCTCAAAATGTTTTGAAGCGACAGTTCTAGCATAGGATTTGTATATTTCGGATAACATACGGGCAAATGTGAATTAAAGCTGGATGGTTTCTTCGTCCATCCATTTACAACCTGACAGTCCAGCTGTACTCAGCTGTTTGAGGTCCCATTATCCTGCGAGCACACGTGATTGGGGTTTTCAAAGTTTTTAACAAATGACAGAAGTATCTGTCTTCTGGTCACCTGCAGTTGTTTTATTTTTCCGTTTATATTGTAGGATATTTTTGTATTCATATCTTTAATTTTAAGCCATGTATTGTATCCATGCAGCCATTTGACTAAACAACATTCAGCTTTATGGATCTGTTTTAATATGGATGCCACTGCACTTTGGGGTGCTGAATTATGTTTTATGCCTAGTTGAATGTATGTGCATTTATCCAGTGATTGTATGTTTATTTTATCAATAAAAGAAGCCAAAATAACATGTGAGTTCATGGATTACTTTAATTTCTCTTCAGCTGACTGACTGGTGACTCTCATTTAACTGCAGCTCTTCTGACCTCCAGTGGTTTAGTTCAACAGCAGCAGGTCTTGGATGAGTTCATTGTTTTGCCCACAACTTTTGTCTCTCCAGAAAGATACCACCCACCAGCATGGTAACTCAAAGAAAGAAAAATAATTAATATAACAGAAAATTACTCATTTTAACCTTACAGTGTGAAAATGTGTGCAATCCATTTAAATAGTGTAAGGCTAAAGGTAAGTAGAAAATTATAAATCAGATAAACTGTGTAGTGTGGTTGACTGCAAATTAAATTAACCAGTGTACTTAACAAAGAAGTGAGGTGAGTGTGTGCACAGCATTTACCCTTCTAGCTGTGTTTTAATATGTTTTTCATACTGTTTGGTGGTTAAGTTTAATCCAATATGCCACATTTTATTTGCAGTTGCTTATATATTAAGATTTGAAATTGTTCATCTGTAAAGTCAGCAAATGGATTTCTTGTAAACGCACCATTCAAGGTTGGCCCCTCCTCCCCGGCTCAACCAAAGAGAGAGAGATACAGAGACAAAAGAGTGAATGAAGTGAGGGAGCAACTAAAAAGCAGCGGATCAGTAATAAAATAATAAGATTATTTCACAGCAGTCACTTTCTACAGCACAAATAACACGGCCACACCTCCGCACAGCGCTCGAGTTTTTTGGGAATAGCATTGGAGTAATCCTCATTCTGCTCTGCCTGTGTGTGTTTATGTGTGTTTATCAATTTTTGTGGCTCTCACAGATAGAAAGCAAAGGAAAGAACTTGAAAATGTGATGTGACTGTTTTTAATACCTACACTAACCTTAAAACACTGTACTGGGTGGGGGTTACACATCACTGCCAGCATCCGAAGCACAACAAAATATGATAAAGTAAGAAAGTGGGTGGAGTCTCTGCAGGTACAGCCACCACCTCACACTTCCAGTGGATCATAAGTGATGATTTTTAGGGATTATGTTTATATGAGTCGATACAGAGTTTTTGTTTTTTAAGAAAATGCATATTATGGGTTAGCCTTTGGGGTTGGCCTTTAATATGACAATATTTCCCTTTGAAATGTAGCACAGTGGGAATATCATTGCAACTATCTCAAAATTGTTGGTGAATTACTGTGGCTACAGTCTTTGATGTTCTTTCCACTTCTGCTTAACCGGCAGGATTGCTGTGATTTGTGTAGGTTGTTGTTTAGCCTCTGGTTCTGCCGGTTTTCTGAATGGATGATAACAAGCTCTTATATCATCACAAAAGGATGATGAATAGGTGACCCCATGTATTCTGTATCACTTTCACACATAATATGACTCCCTTGTGAGATCCTTTGAGCTAAATGTGGTCATGCTGTTTCCCTCATGTTCATTACATCACTGAGGAATTTGTTCGGGTTAATGTTTGGCAGCGTAATTCAGAAGATATGGTGTCTTACTTGATTACATTTGTGTGAGTCAGATGGTTGAGATTCTGTCCTGAGATTGATGATTGATGAGATTTCCTATTTGTGTCTCTCTTCTCTAACAGCTATTTCTTTAGTATTGGCCTCACATACAGTGTGACATTTAAAACTGAATGCTGAATAGAGATTAACTTTACCTCTGTAGATTTATTTTTATTTATTTGAATAAAATGACAGCTTAACAAAGATACAGCCCTCCCTGATGCGAAATGGTAACATTCAGGGGGTGAAATGTAACTAATTACATTTACTTGAGTACTGTACAATGTACAATGAGGCTTGTACTTTACCTGTGTGTGTTTTCACTTTATACACTACTTAGGACTTTTGCTCAACTAAACTTCAGAGGTAAATATACTTTTTACTGCACAATATTTATTTAACAGCTTTAGTTTTAAGCTACTGAACAGATTTTACATTTTCCCCAATAATACCAAGACTGGAGAAAAATCCCAAACATCCAAATAAAAAAATCATGTAGCAGATTTTTTTTCTTCTTTTCTACCCCCTTTAATAATCTCAACACCCCTCAGATTCATTTTGTGACCCTTTAGAGGGGCCCCCACTGTGTTGAGAATTACTAGATGAAACTACCTAATATGAACTAATTAAAGCTACAAAAGCTGACACTTTAAGTACATTTAGCTGATAATACTTATGTACTTTTACTTGAGTAGGCTGAATGCATGACTTTTACTTGTAGCAGAGTACTTTTACTTGAGTAAAAGATCTTAATATGTCTCCCACCACTGCAATATCAATACAGTCCAATGAACACTGCTTTATCTCTTCTTTCTCTGTGGTTTTATCTTCAGTTCACTGTAATATGTATCTGACTTGGTGGTAGTTATCCATGGTAGGATTCACATTTTTAGGTCCAAACTATTTTTTTGTTTGTTTGTTTGTTTGTTGTTCATTATGGCTCAATACTCACAATCCCAATGACACAAACCTGGTAGGGCAAACAAGATCTCATTTACAGGCCTAGAAACCTTCAAGCTTTTCCATAAGGTGATTTCTTCCATATCTGGTGACCTTTGCTCGGACTGGATGCCACACTAATAAAGATCTCACACCCACAACAGAGGCAGCTCCAAAGCTACTGACACTGGACTTTGTCCTTCCTGTTTATGAGGAGATCTTGGGTGTATAATGTCTTTGACGAAGGCACACGATTAAAGTATGTGTTGTATTTGTACTAAACAGAGCTGTATATAGTTTAGAGGGAAGGAACAGCAACATTCAACTGCCAGACATCAACGGTAAGAGCTTTTGACAAGCGATCTCCACAATGAACTGGATGTCTTTTATGATTTGTGTAAATGATCTGTAGCGACGGGTTCCTGTGTGTTTGCGTTTCATTTAAGACAATTCAAACAAAATCCACATGACCATAATCTTCTTTATATTCCTTACAGTGAGACAATCTTGAGAACAGATCTGACTACAACAGGTAGAAGACTTATCATAAAATGTTCTTAACCATTCACAATGTATTCATGCTCTCTTCTCTATTCAAACAGAGCATTTACACAATTACACCTGGACTGGTTTCATCTATATTTGTGGTATAAGACAGTCAACAAACTGGTCTTTAAAATGTGCTGATTCTTAAAATAAAGCACCATAATGATGTTATCAGGTAGTGCTGTGTTGCTATAAATAGAATCAGGTAATGATTAACGAAGTCCCATAAATTAATTTAGAAGGTTTTGTTTTTTGCAAAGATTCTGGACATTATGTGAAAGTTTAGATTTTAAATCTTAGTCAGCTTTGAAAAAAACACTGATGGTATAAAAAGCATACCAAGACAAATTGATTGATATTTTATTAATTTATTTCACATAGGTGGCTGAGTCAGCTCATACCACTGACATAAATAATTTATGGTGTGTCATTCATATCATATATGATATTTCAGGTGTGTTAGGTCAGCTCTGACGATGTTCAGGAGCAACAGTCCCTTTGGCAATGACACCAGCAGCTACGCAGATTCGATCCAGTCCAAGTATGTATTTCACAGTTTTGTGTGGTTGATTGATCAACAGCTTGTTTCATTCATTACTTATGTTCAGTGTTGTAAATTGCTTGTATCTGTTGTGACAGTGGTTATTCCACCATGGATGACGTGTCATCACAGCTATCAAATCTGTCGAGGCCCAGTGCGAAGTCGATCTACTGTAAGTCAACACTGCTATACTCGACATAATCGGCTGTTACACCTGTAGTTTAATCTTGTGAATAACACAGCGCTGTGGTTTATGTTAACAGTGCAAAGAAAGGAGTATGCAGCATCAATGAACAAGATGTTGAGCAAATTTCAGTACACAGTCGAGGTATCATATGTAACATTATCCATCCAAATATGATCCATTCTGCATGATGCCATGTTTAATGTTGTATTTTAATGCCTCTCTGCTGCAGCACTTGTTCACTTGTGACCTGGATGGGAAGGAGTTGAGAACAGTGGCTGACTGTGTGGAGAGGTTAAAGCTTCTGGACGGGATGGGTCGTGTGTGGGGTCAGAGCATGCTGCTGGAGGTGCGCGGTTCCAAACTGCTGCTCACAGACATTGAAACCAAGGTAAGCACCATATCAGACCTACTGACAGGTGACAAATACAAATCTGTGTGTGAATAGATGAATATGAAAGTACATGTGAATTGAATGTTATAGTCGTCAAACTCACAACTCACCTGATCACCTATGAGGCATTTTGGAGTGACACGTTGCACTGCACAGTTCTGGACTGGTTTAAGTCTTACAAGAGGTGTGAACTCAAGTCATGTGACTTGGACTTCAGTCACAAATATTACAATTTGGACTTGACTTGACAAAATCAAAAAAAAGAATGGCACTGTAAAACCAGTGACTCGTGGCTTCCCCTGGACTTGAGCCTTTTGACTTGAAAGTACTTGACATCTTGAAGACTTACTAGTGATTTGCAAAACAATGGCGTGGCCCCAACACCGGGTCTTTCCCTAACAGGTCAAGACTACTTCTGTTCAGAAAGAGAATATATTTATTCTGCTATACCCCAAAGTTTGGTTCCAGGCCCCATTCTATCCTGTCTATACATCCTACCATTAATTCTATTATCTTCAAAGATAGCATCTGTCTCCACCTCTACGCAGACGACATGCCACTCTATATCTGAGATTGATTTTAAAATTGTATTTCCATATTTGGATTTCATCTGGATTTTTAGGACACATCAACAGTGGTGGACCCAAGGGTAATTGGGTGATTCAGCCATTATCACTAGACATCCTCACCTGAGGAAGGCCCTCCCGTAGAAATTGTGATTGTTGACAGGGCTCAGATCATCAAGTGAAGCAGAGATAGAGCAACAAATCCTCCAAATTAAATGATAAAATATCTTGTTTGTAAAAGGGAACAACACATAGAAGTTTAACCATCATGGTTTGGGTTAAAATTATTACTCTGTTAAGGTTTAAGGACTTTTGTCATCATGGCCAAAGCAAGATTAAATCGAAAGCAACTGGACTTGTTCAAAAAGCCTTTTTTTGAAGACGTTTCGCCTCTTATCCAAGAAGCTTCATCAGTTCATGCCTGTCAGACTAGTCAGAGCTAGTTTGTCATCATGGTTAGGGTTAGGGTTAGGGTTAGACATTTCTATGATAACGTCACTTGACATCCTTGCATGTTCCTGCTTGACAAGAGTCATAATTCCTACGGCCACTAGAGGTCCTTTGTCACATGAACAAAAACACGCCATTTGGGGGGATTTGCTGAAATAACTGATTTTGAGTATTACCTGCAGACTCTGAAACAGTAAATGCTGTAATCTTACACTAATCTTGTACTATATTGTATATTTTAATTTTAATTTCATGTCCCTAAAGTAGGAGTGCTTACATATATTTCTGTGATTACCTCACAGATAAACTTGAACTTGAGGATACTTCATGTTGATTTTTTCTTTAATTTGTCATCCGTGTGTATGTGTATAAGGTCTATGATGTGGTTTACATGTGTAAAAACCTGTTGTGTTTTCACAGGTGGAGCTGGAGTCCATGGCTCTCAGTGACATCGTGGAGCTGAAGGCTGTGTTGGACTCTGGAGCGTTTAAATCGCTGCTCACAGTGTCAGTCCAGTCTATGGTCCAGCCCAGGAGAACACCCACCACCACTGTCTTCATGTTTCAGTGTGACGATGTCAGGGTGAGGACAAACGCAGTGGACATGGCTGTTATCATAACTGCTGTGTGAAAGAAACGAGTGAGTGAATGTTTGTTTTGTCCTTTCCAGGCTGACTATGTTCAAAGAAATCTCTCACAAGCACTTTCACGCAGGAAAGAAGATTCAAGCATGAGGTAAGAATTTAAAGTTGGTGAGAATAAATACCGGATTCTTTATTATATATCTATTATTTAAATATGTTTTTCATCAAAATGCATCTCACACTTGTTTAAGCAGCAATGCAGGACCTATAGTTGGATATCAGGGAATGAAAAACATTCATAATGCTGCAAAACCTCCTGAACCTAAAGAGCAGAAGCCTGCACTTGAACCAGTGCCCCTGTGGACGGCCCCTGACTGTGGTGAGTCTGTGAAACAAGATATTCAACTGCTGCAGTGACTATCAGTGATGGAGTCACAATCAGTACAAACACTCGGTTTCCTTTCTACATGTAGGCCTGGAGGAGGATACCATCTCTGAGCCTGAGCTGTTTGTACCAGAGGAAGTGGAGGAGGAACCATCACTGCAACATTTCACCATTGAGGAAGAACCTCTGTCTCCTCCACGGTCGTACTCAGAGCTGGATAGGAATGTAGTGAGTGTCCTTTTGCATTCAGACACAGGACATGTGAAAGCTATATTTAATACATTAACAGATTTGTTTTCTTTTAAACAAGGTGCCCATATGGAAAAGATATAGATCACTTTTACTAAACGTTTATATCTTTCATCTGAAACTTGTTAGTTATACAACAGTTCAACCAGATCCACAAGATCCTTAGTAAATTTGTGTAATATGAAACTTATAATTAATATAAATTTGAGAACTTATAAATACCATCTGTCACAGAAACTCCACATACAATCTCCACATACAATCAATAATAGTTGATATGTGTAATATCAGACTTGTATGAGTCTAATGAGGCAAACATTAGTGACACCGAAAACTTGCAAGTATTATATAAGAACCTTATAAGACATATAAAATATCACTTAAATGAGACATACAGTTAAAAAAAAAAAAAGAAGGTACAAGGTTTCTGCCAGAGAGCAACAATATAATAATATATTTTTGTGTATTAAAAGCACATGTATTTATAACTGAGACATGTTTAAATATTTGAAAACTAAACATGGGTTGTCCCAGTGCCTTATCTCAGTAGAGCATGAAGAATTAAGACTGCAAAGGGTTTGTGGGTTTGGTTTCAGCCTCACTTGAATAACTACAAACATTATACAGAACATACAATATATGAATAACATAATTTCCCATGGACTTAGAAACAACATACAAAAGGTTTACTTGATTCATACTTAATTCTTTCAGTTATGTTGTATGAGAAAAATGCGTGAAAGTGACCAGTTTCATGTGTAAATCATGAGTCATAATTCTTATATATATAATATAAGATATATAAGATGTACAATAGCTATAGAACATAAACATTTACTATTGGAGGTAATGGGAAATTCTCGGGTTTTTTAAAATGTCTTTTCCATGTGGGTAGTAACATTTAAGAGAAGAGGATTGTGTTAGTGATTTTCTTCTCCTTTCTCAACAGGATATCTTGAATCACATTGTAAATGACATAGAAATCTTCATGGGACAAATCGCTGCAGTAGTGGCTAAAAATGGAAAGAAAAAGAAGAAAAAGAAGAAAGGAAAAAGTAATTGAAGGCATATATATATATATACATATATATGTGTACAGTACAAATGTAAATTCCACTAGTTGTGACGGCTTCGTTATGTTATTATTTTCTGTTTTTAGTGATGGAAGGTATGCCTCCTGTAGCAGAATTTGAAGCATGTCTCCATAAGATTAAATATGGTTTCAACCTTCTGGTACGTGTCCTTAATTACATTCACACATTATCATGATGGTCGGTGTTGTTCATGTTAACTCTGCAGTGTACAGTGTGTGTAACAGTATTATGTATTATTCATTGTTATGTTTTCATGTTGACAGGGGGAGCTGAATGGAAAGATTAATAATCCCAGTGCTCCTGTATTTGTTCACTCCTTCTTCTCCACATTATCATTCGTAAGTGACTAAATCTCTTCAGTTTGAATAATTTCTTATAGTTGTTATTTTGAGTAACTTGAACATATACTGTACAATGTCCAATGTATAGATTTTTATCTTGTTAAAAAGGTTAAAGTGCACCTTAAACATTATTCTATCACATGCCGTATCATAGATCTTTGTATAGTATGAAGGGTTTTGTCTGTATGTTCTGTTTTGTGTGATTAACTCAGCCCATTTATTTTCTGCATGCAGAAAATTTTGTTCATGAATTTTCTCTTGATAATAAACAGTTTTTGTTAACAGGGTGAGTTATGTTTTTCCTGACCAGGTGGTATCTCACGGCCCTGATGATCTGCCTCCGACCATTGTGGCTCCATTGCTGACACCTCTGGCAATCCGTCTGATGAGTGAGGAGGCGTCCACAGAGGAGGACCAGCTATGGCAGTCTCTGGGAGACCCATGGAACATCCCCAGGTGAGACACTGGACACTGTCCTGTTATCAGTACAAGACTAGAATGTAACTGTTATCTCACTACACCTCAAGAGCTGCACTGAAGTATAGTTCAGTCAGGACCTCTTAGTCAAAGAAAACTTTTATATCAAATTGCAGTAAATTATAATTGGTGGTATAGCTCTGCCCTTCCATGTGCATACAAGGATAGCCTGAGGCAGGGAGAGCAGTGGCAAAGACCCCCTGTAGGGTACAGAACAGAGCAAGCATCAATGACAACAGAAATGACACCGATCATGTCAGACACAGTGAAAAAGGAGGAGGTGGGGTGGAGGAGGGACGCACAGGAAGCAGCAAAGGTAGGCAAGCTAAAGCAGCTTGAATAAGGTGCCTTTTATGAGACTGGGCCCTTTATGAGCCAATCAAATGCTTAGAAGAGAATCAGCCGGGCTATCAGCTGATGTAGCAGGGATTGTGAGCCAGTGGTGGACTGCGTGAGGCCAAATAAATTTAAAATGGCATTAGCTGTACAGAACAGGGCACCACCCTGGCAAAACTACAACTATTACACCTCTGTAAAAAAAAAATACAAAGGGAACTATTGACTACAGTATTTAACTATTTAGACGCATGTAGAGTCCACCTATTCTTTAATGTAGGGCAGCCTTTATAGCACTGCATGGCATTTTCTCCACCCAGAGGGCACTTTATCATGTTTCATCTCCCCCAAGGACATAGTGGCATCCTTCCTTTTCTTCAAACATTGCTTTGTGGCCTGCCTGAATTAATGCTGTGTTCAATTTTTGAGATACATGTAAAGTACTTTACTTAAGTATTTCCATTTTTACATAAAAAAAACACATACAAGTTAATGAAATCCTATGTATCATTTAAGACTAACCCAGTGTTTTCCAACCTTTATGGCTTATAACCCTTTGCAAAAAATCTGTTTCACTGTAGCTCCTCGACAGTGTTTGAGATATCTATGAGTTGATAGTTTCATGAAATAGATATTTCTCTGAACCTCTCAAATGGATGTATTTAAATAGCTCTGTCAGGCACAAAGAGGAAAACTTTCCATTATTTAAAATATATATATCAAAGATGTGAGAAAAGTTTAATAAAACAAATATACATTTGTGTAGCATTTCTTCTTTCATCTCCCATTAATTATCTCAAAACCCCCTAGCATTTATCCTGTGTTACCCTTTGAAGAAAATCACTGGACTCAACTATCTAACTGGATATAAAGTAGTACAAAGAATTTCACTAAACCAGCTAGAACAGTAAAATGCTACTTCTGCCAATTTTCTGTAGAATGAGTAATTTCACTTTTGATACTATTAGTTTATTTTGCTGATGTTACTTAAATAGCTTGACCTAAATAAGATTTTGAATGCTTTACTTGATCAATGGATTTGAAAAACTAATGTTTTTCAGTAAAATATATAAGTCTGTTGTTTCTGATGAGAGTCATGGTCATAATTCATTATAATTTTGACTATATAACCAGCACTCAGTGGCCAGAAGATGATGAGGACATCCCAACATACACTCTGGAGTTCTCTGATGGCTGGCAGCCCCCTGAGGTGTCTGACACACCTGTACCCAGCGATCCTGTGGGCAGACGGGAGAGTCCGCGACCTGCTCATGCAGCTGCACCTGTACGTGCACCTGCACATGCACCCACCCAGGTAAATCTTCACATCAGACATTCACCAGCTCAGATACACAGGTGAAGAAGAAAAAGACATAACAAGACCATGTACCTTTGTCTGTGTAGACTTCAGACAAGTGGAGACCACCAGCTCCCTCACAAAAATCACGGTACGCACATGAAGTAAAAAAATATATATAATTCAGTGTACTGTGAATGTTTTACACCTCACCAGTTCTTGATGCCCTTTGATGTGTTTTTCAGGTCAGATGAGACAAAACTGCGGGATATGCATGTTTTGTATGACTTCATAGCAAGAAACCAAAGAGAGCTCACTGTCAGAAAAGGAGAAATAGTTGAGGTGAGCAACAGAGACATGAACTCACTTCTTTTTTTTTTTTTTTAATCTTTACTCCATTGCTTCAGCTAAATTGTTTTAACACAACTTCTTTGTGCTTCTGCTTTGTCCACCCACAGCTGCTGGATAAGTCAAAGCAGTGGTGGAGAGTGAGGAACAGCAGAGGGGAGGAGGGCTTCGTACCCAATAATGTCCTGGGGGATAATAATGACAAGCAACCTGTCGAGGTGGGTGTCACTAACACTGAAGGTCAGTTAAACTCAGATTCAGTATTATGGGAAGACTCAACACCTGTAGAGTCACTGGATGGTCCCGGTAATGACAGTGAAGGAAAGCAGTAAATTTACTGACAGAAAAACAGGATGTTAGGCTCTGATTGCTTCTTCTCCACCACTGGAGGGAATGAAGTCACTGTTTCAATGTTACTTCAGTAAACTGAGCTCTTACTACTTAAACATTATACTTGTGTGTAATCAGTGATTTTGACCTTTGGCTGACATTTACCTGAGAGGAAGTCACTGCAGCGGAAAAAATGCAAATATGATCATAATGATCGCAAAATGCAAAACGTAATTCACTTAATATGTTCAGAAGCTTTATTTAAACCGCATAATTTGCTAAACAAATGACAACTCTGTAACATTGCATAGTAAGGCTGGTGGTATCATTGGTGTAATCAGTGTATTAGGTTACGTTTATACAGTGGAGTAAAATCATAATGCTTTATTTATCGTTCTATTTTCTCAGCAAACTCTTTCAGGTCCTCCTGTGCTGACAAAGAAGTCCAAACCTGCAGAGGTGAAAGCCTGGCTCGAAGACAAGGGATTTAGTAAAATGTAAGTACTTACAGTTAGGGTTAGGGTTAGTTAATGTATCAGGGAAGAGTCCTGTGTTTGACCTAATCACCCACCACAACCTCCACACTACAGAGACTTTGTTGCTCTTTACTGATGTATGATGTCAGTTCCCACTAAAAATATTTTTTGCTGCTGATCTTCACTGCCTTGAGACAAATGTGATACTTACTGGTAATTTTTTAAAGCTAATTTTTGAGTATGCAAATTTGCCTAACTTTGCCCTTGAAGTTCAGTTTACTTGTCCCATGTCAGTAGGACTCACCTGAAAACAGTCAAAAGTCAAATCAAATTTTATCACAAATTACAATTTTGCCTCAGAGGAGGGATCCCCCTCCCAGGACAGACGGGCATGCAACAGATGTTGCATGTACAGAACAGAAAATCACATTAAATACAGAATTTGATGATACAATTTCTGATACAGAATAGTTTTCTGTTGCTCTAGGGGGAAACCCTGATTTTAAAAAAACCTGATTATATCATAAACCTGATGATATCACAGTTAATTTGATGTCATCAGGTTTACTTTATCTTATCTTGGTATGGACTTGAGAATTAAACTTTGGACAGAAAGCCTGTATTACAAACTGGAGGTGTAGGTTTAGAAAAAAAGTGGACATGTAGGATGCAGCAGTGGTTTTACAAAAAACAGCTGCACTTTATTATGGAAAATGTAGCCATTGTTTTTGAAACTTCAAATGCAGGATTTATTTGCCTCTGCTGCAAATTTTGGCCAGCTCATATATTGTTCCAAATGAACTTCAGGGTACGCTTCAAAAACCTGCACTCAAACTTCACATGTTTGTTTTTCCTGCTTTAATGAGACCCAGCATTGATTAATGACAGATCCACATTACTGTATCACTTGCAGCACTGTGCGATGTCTGGGCGGGCTGAGCGGATCGATGCTCCTGGGGATGACCAGAGAGGAACTGAAGACGGTGTGTCCAGAGGAAGGGGGACGTGTCTTCTTCCAGTTACAAGCAGTCAAGTCCGCCATGACTGTAAGTGACAGACCACAGTGCAGCTTCATTTGTCTCCACTGTCCGTCTGGAGATTTATTATTATCTCAGTGATGAATGCTGGTGTAAACACAGACGCCCCTCTGATTGTTTTGTGCTTCAACACTGCAGGCTGGCAGTTAAATGGGACCAATAATACAGGAAGAGAACATCAAAGAGGAAGAGGAGGAAATCATCATGAACCAAAACAAGTCACCAATGGTCAAATACTGTAAGCTTTCAGATGATATTAAGCAATAACAAGTGAGATTAAGTTTACAGCTCTTAAACCTTTTGTTTTGTCACATTCACAAGAAATATGCCACATATTGTATCAGATAATATAAAGATATCATCAAACGTAAACTGAAGCAGACGATTGCAATACTATGCTAATGTTATGTAAGAGACATTTAACATGTAATAGTCTAAGTTATGTAACAACAAATGGGGTGAGCTAAAAGTCTAATCAATGTGGTTATTATGTGACCTGTAAATAAAAGTTCAGTCTGACACACACACACAAAGGTGAATAAACATGCTTTATTTCATTGTTCAGACATTACACATGAACCTTATCAGAAGCATCTGTTTAACACTGGCAATCCATTTCAGGCAATAATATGGCTACAGATCAATGGACATAAAATTAGGCAAAATTTAAAAATATATATAAATCAAAAGGTGTCAGAAAAGTGACAAGACTGTAAAAACAAAAATACTTCAGGAAAAATATCAGCTGAATGCAAAAATATTGAGTGTGAGTGAGAATAATTGTAATTAATGTAAAGTTAATACAGAGAAATTAATCAATTAAATCAAATCAAATTAAACATTTTGCGATACTATAAATCTGTGAATATAGTATAATGTAGTATATATTTGATAACATGTTTTTGTGTTGCCATCCATCCAGTGAATACTCAACAGTAGTTTTAAATGGTCTCAGCTGTTCTGTCTCTTGTGAATCACTTCTTATGTGCAGTAACTTACTGGGATTAATCGATTAGTTGATTGACAAAAACAGCAATAATTTTAAAAATGACCAAAATTCACTGCTTCGGGCTTCTCAAGTGTGAGGATTTGTTGCTTTTTCTTTGTTGTCTATGATAGAAAAGCAAATATTTTTGGGTTTGGGACTGTTGATTGAACAAATCAAACAATCTGAATACATCAATACCCCATTCACTACAGAGAATCACTGTTTTCTGGTATTTTACAGACCAAACAATTAATCAATTAATCCAGAAGTTAGTCAGTAGATTAATCAATAGTGTAAATAATCATTAGTTGTGGCCTTGCTGTTGATGAGAACAACACAGATCAGCAACGTGACAATTAACAGAGTAGTATTTGTGAGGTAGGGTGCGCTGCTGTATATTGTGAGTGCACAGACGAGTGGCTCTATGGTGACAGTAAAAGACAACATGAATCAATGAAGTGGACATACTGTAAATACAGTAAACAACAAGTTGTAAAGCTGAATGGATTAAAAAGGTTCAGGTCAGTCCAGACTAACTTTAATTCCTCATCAACACTTATTCCCATAATTACCTTACAAAATGTTACAAAGTAGTCAATAAGATGGCTGTTAAAACATTTAAACTAGAAAAGGCCGATAGCACTATGATTGAAGCTGCAATAATTAGACATAACTATACTTTATGCTTCAGTCTGTGGACTGATGCTATCAGACAGATAAGGACATGAGTAGATCAATGCTTGAAATGCATCTTTGTAACCAAAACAAAACAGAAAAACAACAACAAAAAGGCAAACTCTATTGATGCGATGTAAAAACTAGGGCTATTATTTATGTGTGTTTTATATATGCGATTTCTGATTTTAGAGAGAACTTTTGGCTGTAAAATAACAGGTATCTATTGGCTAACTGTCATGGGTGCAGTACCACAATAATGAACTGAGAATGAAGAATAAAATACAAAGTGTGAGGAAAGAAAACTGAAATATTAAACAGACACTAAAGGGTCCAATTAACAAATTAAAAAGGCTACAACAATAAAACCATATTGAAAAACGATTTTCATGACATAATGCCAATTCACAATGATCAACAGCAACAAAACTACGTATTAAATGTTGACATCAATATACTGTGAATATAAAATTTCTTATCTCTATATCGCCTTTAAAAAAATACACTTTATACATGAAATCCAACAAACACACAAATTTCACCATGTTCAGCACACGACTCCAGTGCATCCCTTGAACACTTAGAAGCTACTGTATTCTTGCTGAACAAAGACAGGTCCTTATCTTATCTATCTATAAAGCAAACATGTATATATACTAATACATTACAGTTGGTTATTCAAATAAAGGTTGACAGTTTCTGATTCATAAAATATTACTGGACAGTAGCGTCTAGGTTGAAGAAGAATGCTCACAGTTTGATGGGAAGTTGGACCGTGTCTGTCTGGTGGCAGGATGCGATAACATGATACAAAATGTGATCCCAGCTTTCATCAGATTTGGAACGAGTTAAAAAGGAAATGCTACAGGAACCATGCAACAGTCTTAACCATGTCCCAGCATGGTTTGCTCATTTCTACATGGTGAACAATGCTGAGTTGAAATCTGTTCGCTCACTGCAACAGATTTATGACTCGAAAGCTGGTCGGCAGCCCTGAATTAGTTAAGATCCTTTACATTACAGCTCGCTGTAAGCAACTCATTCTCTCATCTGCCAATCATTATTCATGCAGGCATGCAAAAAAAGCACTTAGAAGTAGAGAACTACAAACAAATCAACTTTCCTCCTCAAATGAAGGCCAAGGTACAAACCCCAAGTCCAAAAAAGTTGGGATGCTGTGTAAATAAAAACAGGTGCAATGATTTGCAAATCCTTCCTGACATATATTCAACTGGACGCAGTACAGACATTTAATGTTCAAACTGATTACACTTATTGTTTTTTGTAAATGTATACTCATATTGAATTTGATGACTGCAACACGTTCTGAAAAAGTTGTGGCAGGTGCATGTTTACCACTTTGTTACATCACCTTTTCTTTTAGCAACACTCAGTTAGCATTTGGGAACTAAGGACACTAATGATTGAAGTTTTGAAAGTGAAATTCTTTCTCATTCATGCTATGCTATATACACTGCTGTAACACATGCAGAAGGTGTCGAGACATTGTCTTACAATAAGCGGTGACATCTCGGAAAGAGAAGTTGTCTGGATGGCAGCATATGCTGCTCCAAAACCTGCACATGCCTTTCAGCATTAACGGGGCCTTCACAAATGTGACAGTTACTCATGCACTGATGCTGGCGTTTGAACTTTGCACTCATAACAATCTGGATGAGGATTTTCCTCCACAGATCACTTTCCCACATGGACTGACAAAACGTACCTTCAAAACATACCTTCTTGAGCCCAGAGAAGTTGGCAAAAATAATTTGCAAATCATTGCATTCTGTTTTTATTTATGTTTTACACAGCGTCCTAACTTTTTCTGAATTGGGGTTGTAAAAGCTATTTTACACAGTATGCAGCTGGGTGGTTTCAGTTCCATTGGTGTGGATATTACAACAGTATAGAGGCCTACTATATGTGACTGAGGAAAAGAGATGCAATACTTGTTGGACATGATAGAGACAGAAAGTGGGCATGCAGTGCCCAAAGCTGAAAATGAAAAGGCACTGTGAAGTCTTGGCTTGGTGCATATGTACAGTGTGCTGCATGCAAAGGGGGAAAAACCTCTCAGGATTTTCTAGTTTGTCCACAGGGAAAGGAATGAGTTAAATCAGGGCCCTATGGAGGGACAGGGGGTCCATATCTTCATGGCCACAGTGAGGTAACGGTGAGGGCGTTCTCATCGGACGATGCTGAGTTCATCCACATTTATTTGTGCTGTAGATAAAAATCTACACTGCACATTTCCCCTTCACGGTATATCTCTCAGAAATATACCATCAAAGCCAGATGATTTTCAACATTTACTTGCTGTTTCATTTGCAGCTAAAGAGGACAGTTTGCTTCATGGAATGTTTTCAGTCAACCACAGGACATCTGCTTCTCCCCTGACTTGACTCTGAGCTGATTAAAATCACGGAAGAACGTTTTTGTGTGTGCAATTTGGCAAATAAATGATCTGAAACTACGCCAGGCACCATGCATGGCTGATATTCAGCACTGCAGCAATCGGAGAGAAGCTATCCTCTCTTGTTATAGGACTCTGATACAGTTACTGTGTATCTCCAAGCTTTAAGCCACTCTGAAGTGGCTTAAACCTTCACCAATAACTCAATAAAACTGCATCTGTAATCCTTCATTATAAGTCTGTATAATGAAGATGATAGATGCATCAAGTTTAGTTATGCAGCATGGCTGTATAGTGGAAGATAAGCAACGTTCAGAGCAGGCTTGCTGTGAAGAAAGTCTCAATGTGCTGGTTATGTCTGTAGTACACAGATACTATAGAGATACTACATGCTATGTAATGTCTCAGATGAAGTAAAAAATAGCTGAAAACACAATTAATCACAGGGATCATCTGATGGCTTTGGATGGACTGGATGGAGAGAGTCAAACTCACGGACTAAGAAACAAAGAAAGTGTCTCTGCTGAGTGTTTCCCTGGTGCTTTTCATCTCTGCTAATCCTCATTATACTGATACTGAACAGAGAACAATAGAAGCAGAGGTTATGGAAGAGGGGGGAAACTTGAACAGAAATTTTGAAATTTAGCAACAATATGGGGTTAGAATCCTTCCATTCAACCTAAAAATGACTCACTGAAGGGCTCTGGTAGAAATGCATCCTTGGCTTTTTGGTAGCTGTGTATCTGTCAGTGTGCGGGCTTACTTCTATAGGGATGGTTGGTGGTGTTTATGCTGTATACATGTAAGATGTATGACAGAATTACTATCACTCCACGTCTCTTCAGTGTCATGCTGGGTGGACCATGGGGTTGAGGAATGACAGGACAGGTCCAGGTAATTTCAGCGTCCTCCCGGGAGAGGGCCCATGGACAGAGAGTCCTCCTCATCAATAGTGTCGAGCTCTTCTGTTCGCACAGCGTGAGTGATGAGTTGAAGCTCCTCAGAGAGCGTCTCACTGCGGTATGCCACACGGATATCTGGGACATTGGTGCGGCGGATGTCATTGCTCAAGGGACCCTCCTTAGAATAACTGGGGCCCAGCCAGTAGCTTTTGGCCTGTAAGTAGGAGAGGATACATGAGTGGAAACCACAGACACAAGTACAACACAGAAGGAAAAAACACAATTGTCTTTGTAGATTCAAAGTGTCCGTTTACTTGTAATTACTATGTGGAAGATGCCTCTATCCCTCTGTAGGTATAAACGTCTCATTGTAAGGTAACGAAAACACAATGTTTCTTATTGTCAGGTGATTATACACAAATGAAAACATACTAATGAATGTTATATGCCATTTCTGCCACATTTTGCCAATAAATCTCAATAAATCTTACACACTGGATCTTTAAATAACATGTTTTAGCATTGAGGTCATAGTTCATGATGATGATGTCCTGAACTACAAAGTATTCAGACGGATAGCAAGGACAAAGAATTGGAAACATCTTTCAAAATAATATCGTCCAGTTCAACGTCACCTTCAACTATGACCTCAATAGTTGATAAAACTATATTGTAAACTTCATCGAGGTAGAGTTTATGGAAGAGCTGTTGTATTGAATTTTATTTGATTGTATAGGTATAACTAATAAAATGGCCACTGAGTGTATGTCACCTGATGAAATGCAAAATATGCTAATTTTGCCGCTAGGGGTCTCTCTCAATAATAATCATGTCTGGAAGTAGCGTGGTATCATGGGAGTTGTTAAACCTATCTGACATAACTCAGGCAGAAATCATGTTCATGGATGAGATAATTTATAAAAGATCAAAGTCACATTATGTTTAGTCACGTTCACCAACTCCTCATTCTCTGACACATCCTGTGTTTCCCCGGAAGTTACAGAAACTAGCTTGTAGATAATACACGTGAATAAATTCAGATTTCTCTGGGTTTGACCATTCTTGGTGACATCTGGGAAATGCACAACTCAACGCAATATGTAACAGTGATCTAGTGTTTTTAGATCTTTTAATGCGGAAATGTTACATATTATAGCTTTCAATACACAAAATGAGAAGCGCTAGTTTAAAGTTGTTTACCTTGTGTGAGAACCCACTCATAAGGACACTGTTTCTTGCCAGCTCACACATGTCACAGGAACTTAGTTTCCACACCTGAGTAGCGATGCTGTACTCCTCCATCAGTGGCTCCTGGACCCAGACGAACACACAGATCACACCCAGAGAAAAAGTCATGTCAGCCTCCTCACTTCTAATCATGTTTTTGCAGTTTGTACCTTGAATGTAGGTCATGTGATTCACACAAACTTTGTTCATACTGACCTTGGTGAAGTGGAACTGAAGAGGATCATCAGTGGACAGAGAAACCATGAGGCCTCTGGACAGGTACTCTGGCAGTGGGTTACGATGGTAACTGAGGAACAGGCTGTTGTTACTCAGCGGTGACATGGCGATGCCAATTTGAGCCAGGTAGTAAAGATACTGCAGCACTGGGGCCTGTTGAGAGACAAAGACAGAGACAAACCAGTAAATATAGCTGCAAGTACATCTTTGTCTTTACATATATATATGTATATATATATATATATATATATATATATATGGCAAATATATCAGTCTTATCTTTCTGAAAATGTCCTAAATACGCGCGTCTTCACTTCTTCACTTTGTCCTGAGGTTGCAACATATCAGTCATGTCCATGAATGAAATAAAAGTAGTTTGTCTCTCTTCATCAGGCTCCACATGAGCATGACTATTTAAATGCACCTGAAGAGACGTGGAGTGATAGTAATGCACTCGGACAATGTTAGCGTAATATATACATATATACATTATGGCAGAAAGCAGGACAAGGAGTTTTTTGAATCATAATGATAATGTGTGTATATTTAGAATTCAGGTGTTATGACATACAACACTCACCCACTAATAGCTAATCTGCCCTCACCTTTCTGAGCAGCAGCCCGTGGGAGATGTTCTCTGATAACATGAAACCTGACACCAGGTGGTGGATCGGACCTGCTTCACCACAGTGTGGTCGCAGCACAAACGTGTGGAAGCCTCTTCGCCTGAGTCAGACAAATGTGTTAACAAAAACAACATTAAAACCTCAGGTATTCTGTGTTTACTTAAACTGACATGAGGCCTAAAAAAGGATCAAAGATTTAAGCCTTTACTTTCGCAGGTGGTTGAGCACAGTCATGTTGGCATAGGTGTAGTAGAGGTAGTAGGAGTAGGGCGGGTTGTCTTCTTCTGTCCAGTTGGCTGGCAGCGGACTGTCAAGATTGAAAATGTGGTGCTCAGGTTTGGACTCATCATCCACGCTGTCGAAGCCCACCACCTAGCAACAAAAACAACAACAAAACAACAATCGTTCAGTCTTGTTTAATGTGAATCATCAGGATTTCTTATGAAGTGATACTCACATGCTCCAGGAAAAGGTGTAGCTCAGGATGACTGCAGGGGTTGATTGTGACTTCAAAGAGTGGCATGAAGATATTCTCCAACATCTCCTGGAAATTAGCCAGCTGCTTCTTTGTGTGGTACACATCGCTGGAGAGGAAGTGATTAAACATTGAGAACAGAAGATATATAATCAATGTCTCCATTGATTATATATAAACTGGCAGGCATACGATATAAAAGAAGAAAGAGACTGAAAAACAATGAATGATTAAAAACCACCTATAAAATACCAAGGATAAAATAAAGAAACAAATGTGCAATAAAATTTAAAATACTGAAAGCAGTGCATGTGTTAGGTGGACCTTCTAGAATAAAGTACACGGTTACTCGATAGTTAAGAATTATAAAAGATGATAAAGAAAACCTTTTGATAAAGATAAGTCTTCAAAAGTGGTTTAAAAGAAAATATTGTGACAGGCCTGAGTTCCACAATGTGGCCAAGTTGGAGATAAAATGAAATCTGTCCCAATATTGACCCCCAGAGGGACTCCACAATTTACAAAAAAATCCTGTTTGTCAAATAAGTACAAAACCACTTCAAACCTGTCCAGTTATAGGTGGTTGTTATTTGCTTTCCTTTTTCTTGAGTAAAAAGGAAAGAAAGATAGCTTGTCTTGCAGTTTTCACCTGTTGCCACCAATCACCTACTTAAAATCTAAAGGCAGCTTCAAGGTTAATCAAGTTGAGGGAGTACTTACAACAGACGGGGCACCTGGACAAGCCAGCGCACATTATCAGAGTACACTCGATGCTTAACAGCCCATTGAGCTAGCTTATCCCATTCATCCCGAGAGCGACCGTAGATGGACAGACGTAGCTCCGAGTTCTGGTACTTACTCTCCTCCAAGTCAAACATCACCTCCTGGATATAGTAACAGGAGATATTGATGTATCAGTTTGTGTATGCCTTGATAAATTGCTTGAGTGAGACAGATATACTGTATCTTTAACACATTAATGATTTCACACCTTGATTATGTGTGCAAAGTATTTTCCTTCGATGTGGTTGTCGGTCTTGATGAAGATCTCTCTGAGGATGGATTCTCCAATAGGATTGTATTTGGCGTTGAACTTGTCAAACCGATGGAACGTGTTGCGGTCCTGAAAAGTAAAGGAAAGCAGTCAGACTTCATTTATATCTAAATGAAATGTATTACACGGTATTCTTTGGTACATAATCTCTCAAAACACGTTCATAGGGTTCATATAACTTTTAAACAGTGAAATTCAAGCACTTTTTTTAAGCACTTGCAAGAGTACTGTCACTTTATTTTAGCAGCTGTTCATAGGTCTGGGCAATCTAGCTGAAAAACCTATCATGATCACAAAGTTTCATATCAGTCCATATTGAAAATTTTTATTCATGTAGGTCTGATGACATTGGATTATTGAGCTATATATTTTTCCTCAGTTAGCTAGTTGCATTAAAATGACACCCTGCCATGTTGCTAAAGCAATAACAAAATAAAAAAATGGAAAAATGCAGGAATTTTACATTTAAATCAATGAGTCTAGCTCCACTACACATCTGGTGCCAGACGCCAGGAGCCAACAAACAAATATGGGGAAGGGTTTTTTTCATTTCAAATATTTAAAGATTTTTGGTTTACATAAGCATTGTGTTGATGAAAGGCCAGATTATGTTGAAAATCAAGCATTTTAAAGGAGTGCAGTCGAATTCAAGCATATTTCTGACCTTGGAACCATAATGGTTAAAATTAAAGATGGTACAGGCAGTTTATTTTTGACATCATTGGAAAAAGTCCCAACATAGCCTCTAAGCATAATGTAATTCAAGTGGCCTGAGTGAAAACTACACTTCTGCTCCTCCTCTTGGTTCTGATTTCAGGCTTAAGAAAATCCAGCCCATGAAGGGGGACTTTGGCCAATCACAGTCAGTAAGATAGTTGATTGTTTTGTCTCATTCCCAAAACATCAGTATTGACAATCTGGGAATGAGACACAACAAATAACTCTTTCTCCAGAATTGCTTACTATGCCTTTAAAGTATTTCCAAAATCTCAAGACTTTGCACAAATCCTGCTTTCAGTTAGATACTGTTTTCTCCCATTCCTCACCGCATGCATGTCAAGCGTGTCAACACTCAGGTCAAAGGCTGTCAGGTTCATGCTCTCAAACACTTCCTTGAGGGTCTGACCGCGGCCATGCTCAATGTGGACGATCTCCTCGGGGTATTTCTTCATGGCCCTCTTGATGAATCGTAGCAGATGCTTCTGATTCATGCAGGATGATGCATGTATATGTGTGTCCACCTGGTGTCAGGATGGAGCAGAATATGCGAGAGTTAAATTCATTCCTGGGTCTTAATTAAATATTTCCATTACATGTCACATGTCGGCTCTTGCCTTTCGTATGTTGTAGAAATCTCTGTGTGGAACTTTCTTCTGAGCTGCCAACTCTTTCATCTCATTCAGGAGGATGTGCATCTGGAATTTAGAGCTTAGGTACTGTAGGCGGCGGTAGCAGAAAGACTTCCTGTAAACACAGTACAGAGAAAACACAGACATATTTCATTTAAAATTTAAAAACACTGAGCTACAAAACAAAGACATCTGTAGAATGATGGTGTCAAAGAATCACTCACACTGGCCCGTTAATGATGAGGGCCATCATAACATTCATGTCTGCAATGTATTCCTTCAGGTCAGGATAGGGCAGGTCCAGTTCTGAACTCCTGAAAAGGACAACAACATAAAAGTTATAAAAACAGAATCGGTACTTTTAAAATTAACTTGTCATTCTACAGGTACAACCACATACTTGTCCATGTTGGTATTCTTGGTGTAGACATGGACTACTCCATCCACCATCTTGCAACCATATCCTGTGTCTGCCGGCATATTCTTTGGGTCCTGATTGTCATAGGGGTGTGTCTCTGAAACTGGTGGGTGGACGGGCGCATCTGGGAAATATGATATTAATTAGATAAATCTTGCATGTAATAAAAAATATCTTAAAATGATAAACAATTACATGGTAAATACTCAGATAAAATACAAATTTAGGAGCTTTTATCGTATAATGGTGCTGGGTGACTACTGTGTTTTTATTTGATCTAGATTTGAGTTTGGCAAGCTTGATAGCAATCCGAATGGCAATGATATAGATTAATTGAAAAATGCGTTACTCTGGCTCTGAAGAAGCTGCCTTTCTTATTCTGTAGTCACCATTCTGTCTTACTCAATGTCCCACCAACAAGACTATGCAATTGGTTGAATGTTGAAAAGTTCTTTTTTAATTAAACATATGCTTAAACACATTTAAATAAAGTTTTGTGTTGGAGTTATTCTAAATGTAAACACCAAGATTTTCATTTTTACTGAAAATGTGCATTGGTTCCAAATATCAGTTATTTGTTTTCTTGATTACTAATAATCTACAGTGGCCTTGAAAAAAAAACATGCATCAAATTATGAATTGCCTGAAAGGTTCATCTTAAAAACTGTCAACCTTTGGAAACAAAATTTGTAATGTTAGATTGGTCTAAATTACACAAGAATTACCACCGATTCCCACAGGATTAGCTTGCAGAGGAACACCTTGCTAATTTAGTAACTATTGTTATCATCGACTGAAACTGTGGAGTAGAAAGACTAAAATTCCAGATATGTGGATGATGTGCCAGATATTTTTTCTATTAATTGATTAATATGAGTAAAATGTCAGAATAATAAAAAATGCCAATCACAATTTCACAGTGCTAAATGTGACATATTTAAATTTATTGTTTTGTGTGACTAACAGTTCAAAAAGCAAAGATATTCAGTTTCCTATCACACAAGACAAATACAAGCAGAAAATCATCAATTTGAAAAAAGACTCAAACAACTATCAGTTGTTGAAGTATGCGCCCCCGCCCCCGACAACTCTTGTATGTTATCATTCCTGGTGTTCTGAGCTATAATATGAAAAGAGACAAATGATTGAGGCATTTGTAGCCTCTCTGTTGACAGTTATTCCCTGAATGAAGTGGGAAGCAAAAAAGGAGGCAACTTCTGCTGCCGCATAGTTTCAAATTAGCCATTAGCCTCCTTGTGGGACACAACAGCCATCTATGTGAAATTGGACACAAATCTTTAACTCAGTACAAAACTGAAGAATGTGCTGCCTCTGTCACGTGCTTCTGTTCTTTCTGATGTGCACTGTCTAGTTGATATATATGTTGTATATATGTGTTTGGTGTGTGCATGTCATACCAGCGTCTACAGGCGTCTCTGGTATATCATCATAGACTCGCAGGTCCAGAGGCTTCATCCCGAGGTCCTGCAGGGCATGAGCTGTGGTCTTACAAAAGTTCTGCATAGATCGATTTATGTACTTCTCCCGGATGAATAAAGCCTTCACCACACACTTTGCAGCATCCACCAGGTCAGTGAAGGGCACCTGGGAAGATATCAATGGATGGTAGCAGACATGAGTACAAAAGGAATTCAACTGACTAGATTTTAAGTTTAAATTGCTGATGAAAAACATTAAAAATCAAAGAAAAAAAGCTCCTCACCCCACACTTCTCCTCTCCAGATATTGAGACCCGCTGGTACTCCTTCTCCATTGGCAATTGCCTCTCCTTAAAGCCATCATCAACAGTGTCCACACTCTTCTCCTTCATTAACCTTACAGGATGCAGACAGAGAAAAGGAGAGTTTAAAACTAGAGAAATGTAAGCCCAGGCGGGACGGATGAAAACACAACAGATATTTAAGTAAATGAAGGAGAAGAAAATTCATTGTTACTGATTTTATAAAGACAGTAGCATCAGAAATTGGAATTGGTGCAGTTTATCTTTGAAACAGTTGGTTTGGAAAGTATTCAGACCCCGACACACGACACTCAGTAAATAAGGGGTTCTTGTTGTTTTTTTCTTGACCTGCACTTTCTTTTTTGGACACATTTAGACCCTTATTCAGTATTTCATAGAAACATTATAATTTGTGATTACAACCTAGAGTCTTCTTGCATATGACAGCTTTGCACGCATTAAGTTTGACAGATTATATTCTGTCCTGCAGAATATTTCAGGAACATTAGTGAAAAGCAATCTTCAAGTCTGTCCACAGTATCTCAGTGGTTCAGTTCTTAGGGCCTTGTTGCTGCTGGTTACTCCCAGGTCACAGTTTGGGACAAAGGGTGATCAGGATTTGCCATGATAGCCTCAAATAATGGACCTCCTACTGAACTGAGACACACTAAGTCTCTAGCTTCTTTTAAATCTCATCTTAAAACTTTTCTTTTTGTGAGTGTTTCTGGAAATATTTGATAAAAGTTTTCATTTTTAAACAGTTTTTATTCCTATTCATTTGATCTTACGTGTTTATTGTTTTAACTCCTCTCTGCTCATGTTCCTTGTCCTTATTTTCATCTCATCTGCATTGTCTGGTTTTCTTTTCTTTGGCACCTTGTGCCATTATTAAGAAAGAAAAGGGCTATATGATTAAGTTCATTAATATTATATTATTATTATTAGTGAGTTTAGTTTATACCATTTTCAAGCTGCATGCCAGAAACAGTTCCATTTCGTGGGATTTTACAGCTTGGCACTGACAAACAGTGAACTGTAGAAACTTATATAGAAAGGTGTGTATCTTCAGGGGGGTGGGGGGTTGTTTGTCTCTTTATGTTGTCTTTATCAGCATTTTAAGGGAAGACAGACAGTCTATCTCTTTTCTTTTGAATCTTTTATTTCTCTTTTCTTCTGTCTTCTCTCGATTGTTGTTTTATTTTAGTTTTTTTCTTTTTTACTTTATTTATTTTATTTTGTTCAATATTGTTGAAAAATGTCAACTACAGAGCAGATGTACATTATCTGTATCCTCATTTTCATTAATAAATAAATCATTACAAAAAAAAGAAAGAAAAAAAAAAAGAAATGTGTGTACCTCTGGAAATAATGTCCTGTTGACTGAATTTTCCAAATTCTCTAATGAAGTTGTGGAAACATCACAGGAATTATTTAAGGAGGATGCATGCAAAATACATTGGAAATATTATTGTATAGATGCAGTGCAACACAGATGAGGCATTTCATTGTGTTTAATACATTTTCAATCATCTCTAAAAATGTTGCCATCGGGGATTGGGTTTCAAGAATGAAGCAAAACAATTTTAAAGTAGGCTTATTGTAAACATAGGGTAAAAGCTAGTAAGATGTCAATATATCTATAGTATAAACTATATTTAACCCACAGAACTGTCCAATGACCAGAACTATAAGAATTTCTCAAGTACAAATTTCATTAGCAAGAAAATACTGCAATTCATATCTCATTGAAAGAGATAAGTCAAATTAAGATTAACAGAATATGCAAATACAGTTGCACACTTAAGGCTTTCACACTTTGAGACTTGTTATTTTTAGAGTCAATAAAAAGCAAAAAAACAAGTTACTCATTTGAACATTGTAAATCTACCAAGTCACCAGCAGGGGGAAGATGTGGTTCATCTCCATATGCTGATAATCTTTGTCAGTAGTTCTGGAGAAAAGTACTTACACTAGAGTCCAGAGTTCCTAAATACTGCAGACCGGATATTGATGAATATGTAGTATTGATAAATACTATAATGTTGAGGTAAGTAGAAGAGTACATGCAAGCAAAATAGCAACCAAGAATAAAATCAAATCACCACACAAAACATACATACTGGAGCAGATCCCACTCACTCTAGGTCTGGAGCACTGTCGATTTTCATGAAGTCCTGTTTGGCACGGAGCAAGATCTCGGGCTCAAGCCTTGGGGTGATATGTAGCGGCGCAGGATAAGTGTGGGCAAGGCGGAGGAGGGGGGCATAAAGGCATCAGAGGTAGTGAGAAGAAATTAAGCACACAAAGGGAAAGAGACCAAATATATGCACAAGCCCATACTGTACATGAACACACACTCAAACAAGTACCCTCTCTCCCACACACACTCATATACACACAAAGCATTTTACGTATTAAGTTATCAAGGAGATTTACACCAACAAAAACTATATCAGTTAGTAGTGGTACACCCTGATAGGTAAACAGGGGCTTGCAGGGGTTGTGTCAGATCGACCCAAACAATCGGTTTAGTGGTGCAGATAGCATCAACCCTTGCCACCAAGACAGAACCCATCTCCTTATAAAAGTGTCTGTAGAAAAAGACTGAACACCGGGACAGGTGCCACCTGCCAGCCAGCCCAGTTAGCTATTTGCTGGGGTTAGTTAGGGTACAAACTGGCATGTTGGAAGCTGATAAGCATGTGTGCATGGGTGAAAGCATGAACTGTGTGTAGGTGGGGTGGGGGCAGGGGTGAGCTGTATCTGTCTGAGGTGATGTACACAGTTTATTTAACTGGCTTTGTGTGTGTGTGTGTGTGTGTGTGTGTGTGTGTGTGTGTGTGTGTGTGTGTTCTGTCTCTTTTCCACATGTATATGTGTGTGTG
>JAJHUR010097994.1:0-14224 GCA_027495735.1 Lutjanus campechanus
CGGCTGCTGTGGGGAAACTGCAGCCCAGCGTAGTGGCAAGTCTTCCCAATACCTATGACTGCAGAGAGACAGACAGACAGAGACACGTTGGACTTCTGTTGCAGGACGTCTGCAGTCATGAGTGACTGAATTAAAGAGTGATTATGATGTGAACAGGGATGCATTTACACTCTTGGCATCGGGTTCCTGTTCTACCAAGCGGACAGATGCAGCGGAAACCGTTGATCTCGTCCACACAGGTGGCACCGTAGGCACAGGGTGAAGACTGGCACTCGTTTATGTCTGTGAAGGGAAGACGAGCATCAAATTTAAGTTAGACACTAGACCCGGCATCACAATATTTCTTTAGCTTATGACCCTTCATAGGCAAGTAAAGACCTTGTTACTCCAGAGAGCGGCACAGCACTTTGTGAAATTATGTGATTCTAGATGCACGTAGGAACCACTTGATGGGATGGTTAGTAAACTTTTGCAGCTGGCTAGCAAACTGCTAACATGCTAGCTAGCTGGAACATGCTAGTGCTAGTCAGTCACAATTGCTCTCTTTTGCTTTCTATATTTTCTGCGCTGGACTTTTCACTTGTACAAGCTTGCTAACTGACAGTGAGCTTGTTAGCCTGATCGCTAACAGGAGAAAAGGTTCACAAAGATAACCGTGCTGGACTTTTTACTAGTTCAAACATACTATGACAGTTACCTTGTTAGCCTGGTCACTAAGAAAAGAAAAGTACTGGACTTTATATGTGAACAAGCATGCTACCTGACAGTTAGCTTGGTCGCTAGCGGTCTAAATAAGTTCACAAAGATAAAAGTAATGGACTTTTCACTTGTACAAGCTTGTTAACTGACCACAGTTAGCTCGCTAGTGTGGTTACAAACAGGATAATAAGTTCACACAGTTTATGTAAGCACTTCTGTACCATCAACTTCTGCCTTATAAATGTCTGCAAGCCATTTGTCTTATGTGGAACAGTTTATATTTTGTCAAAGGAGGTCATTTTGGACTCAAACTCTCTGAAAGTCGACAATATTAAGCAAGCTTTGTATTGGTCAACAGTGCAAACTTGCATGTCATCAAAGTCAAACTTGACATGAAAAACAGACAACCACTGACAGCGAATCCACTAATTACAACAGCCACGTTTCCATTTAAATGTGTCGCAAAATTTAACCAATTTTTTTGAGTAAATCTGCAAAAGAAAATGTGAATGAACGCTTGTTTACACATTTAATTTCATAAGTGGGTAAACTGTGCACGTTTGACTACCAACACATCTGCGTTTGGAGCAGCTCTTTGAGTGACACAGGTCAATCGTGGCTTCCCACCAAAATCACTGGGAACTCCGGCAGCCATTGTCATCCAGATCCCACATGAACACAGTCTGGATGAGAATCCCCAAATTCAAGCCTGACAGAAAAGGTGAACGCTATCCGGCCGAAACAAAAGAGCAGAGAAGAAGAATTTGACCCCGGAGGCGTTAAAGGACCGGGAAAAAGGGAGAGGGCGGCATCCCGGTCTTACATTTAGGTGTCAACGTGTCCTTGCTCCATCTATCCATCCTCTTAAGCATACTACATTGTGGTGGCTTGAAGAATTAGGATCTTTATTTAAAATGCATCATAAAGTGTGTTTTATATGATTAAGTGCGACACAGTCATAACTCACTGATTCGGCAGTCTGGTCCGGCGAAACCGGGAGCGCACTCACACCGAAACCAGTTGACTCCGTCCACACAGATCCCGCCGTTGTAACTGAGAAGGAAGAAATAAAAAATAAAAAAACGATTATAAAAGGCAATGCAAGAGCCACATCCTTTCCAGCTGCAACAAAGCACATCGTTTTTGTGTGTGTGTGTGTGTGTGTGTGTGTGTATGTGGTGGAGGGGGGGTCACAAGGCTCAATTCAACTCATCAATACAAGCCTCCATCTTTCAGATGCTAATTGCCATGTCCAGTCCCTCCCCTCCCCTCCTCTCATCATGCCTCTCCTCCATTCCTCCTCAAAGCCCGGCTCCCCCCCAGGTCGCACGGGAAGAATGGACACGTATGCCCTCCCTCCCACCGCCACTCCACCCCCCACCTGCATTCACCACGGGGTAGGTGGGACTCTTGTCCTCCTTTTCCCCAAGAAAAAAAAAAAGAACCTCTCTCCCCACCTTTCTCTGGCCTATTCAATATCCGAGCCCCCTCCTCTGAGAGATGCCCCCTTTGAGGCTTGATTTAAGGACAACTTCACCCCTCCAGCCTGCGAGGTCTGTGTGAAGTGTGGAGACGAGGGGAGGAAAGAGGATGGGGATGAAAGGAAGGAGAGGAGGAGAGGTTTGGCTACACCACAGGAGTGTGTGAGGCAGGAAACAACGCTACATACCATGGATGAGGGTTGCAGTCGTTTATATCTGTTGAAGAGAACAACAAAAAAAAAGAGATATTTAGTGTTGAGGTGCCATATGTTAGGCTCTTCCTATTGCCTTCATAAAACAAAGATATTCTGGATAATTTATTTAATATCTAGTTTAAAGTGACAGCACTCTACCTCTCCGTCAGACTGCTTTTTCTGACAGGAAACCACATCACTCCCTCCAACCCAACCAAACTCCATGGGCAAATTCAGTCATTTTCGCCTCACATACTACGCCAGTTGCTGGTCTACTGCTGCCTTGTTTGTTTAGTTTGTCTGTGTTATTGAATGTCTTCTGTGTTTTAAAAACGTCATTTTGGGTTCACCAAAGCTGCAAAATAACACAAAGTGACTAACAGAGCGAGGCAGCAGTAGACCAGCAACTCCCATGTTCTCCTGTGGTAAAATTACTGATTTTGCTTGTGGACTTTGGTTGGTTTGGAGGGGGCGACATTTGACTTTTATAACTGTGGTTTCACATCAGAAAAGGCTGTCTGACAGCAAAGTCAAATATTTTAAACATAGTGTACAACTGATATTGATTTTTTTTTTGTTTGTTTGTTTGTTTTGTTTTAGATGGACCTTTTGTAAGTCGCTAAAACTCATTGTTTAGCTTCCATGCTGGTGCGCCTCTCTGCTTCTCCAAACTGGGGGCATGTCAACCGACATCTATTGTGGCAAACACACTATGGACGATTACCTCATACAACCCCACTTGAAATAAATCTGAACTATCCCTTTAAAACCTTCTACAAGTCTTTTTACTGTTCATTTCTTAATGTTAGCTGCATGTAAAAAAGATCATGTGATCCTGATACTGCGCCATCTTAATATATTTAAATTTGTCTTTTAATATAACAAGCTAAGCTCATAATCTATCAAATTTATGATGATGGTACACAAGGCACTGATGAGGTTTTTAGGCTGTATAACTTATAAACCGGTTGTTGCATTAAAGAGAAGATCTCTCAGCTGTGGTTCCATTGAATACTGCTGTCACAATTTGCTTGTGAATACTGTGACATTTAAACCTCTTTGGTCTTGGTCACTTATGTCAGTTATATGCAAAGTAACACAGAAAAACTAACTTTGGCCGCAGGTGGGGCCCTCCCAGCCCTCTTTGCAGATGCAGGTGAAGGCGTCTCCTCCTCCCACACAGGTTCCACCGTTGGAACAAGGACTGGAGGCGCATGTGCTGTTTTTGGCTGCAGAAAGAGAGAAAGTATTAATCAAAGCTCACATGGGTGCACCAGATTGTTAAACAACCTACAGCATCAACAACATACTTGCACAATGAATCAAATATAATAGTGGTTTTGGAAGAAAACATGCAACTACCTGACCTGCCCTCACCTAACCTGAAATTTTAAACTCTAATTGAGGCATTTTAAATCATGCTCGAGGACTCTGAAATCAGTTTGAATCCGCAAAATTGTGAAATCACCATGCTGTCGGTAACATGGAGCTTGAAAACAGTTGCTGATATACTCTGAATTTAGTCTTGTAGGAAGAAAGTGCATGACAGTCTTCATCACCTACTTATGACCATGATGGATTTGCTGGTTTCAGCCAGTTGGAGAAACGGTTGATCAATCAGAGCTTCTTACTACATAGTTAGCTAACTATTTCACTATGTTCTGAGCAGGAAAAAGTCAAAAAACAAAGATGGGACTGATGCAGCTTTACAGGTTGTTGCAAGTCTTCAACCACAAACTTTTGTGTCGAATTTAAAAGGATGCCGACGAGACTGTTCTGTCATGTGGTGTTAATTAAGGTGCAGTAAGAGATTCTGGAGAAAAACGGTTCATTGTCGAGTCTCGTCCCCAAATAGTCAAAATACCTGCGACAGAGTTTCCAGTCATGGCCTAGATTTTCTGATGACTGGAAACAGGACCAAGAAATTGAATATTTGATTATTTTTGGATTTCTTTCCACCACAAATCATCCAACTTTAAAGATACAGAATAATATCTGAAGTATTTTACACCCTCCAAAGTAAAACTGTAAAACATTAGACACCATCCTGAGGCCTCACCTGTGTTGCATGTGTTTCCTCCCCAACCAGGCGGGCAGGCACAGCGGAAGACGTCCCCGTGGTCGTAGCAGGTGCCTCCGTTACTGCAGGTGGTGGCGTCACACTGGCTCTCGCCTGGCCCGGGAGGACAAAGAAACTCTGATGTCACACACACTCACAATCTTTATACGACTATTCACAGCATCGGTAAAAAGGATTGTTGTTGTGATCCAGTACACTCTCGTGTCGACACTGTGTAAAAGACCTGCAGCACTGTGGAGTTGAGGCGACAGCGAGCTCTGAACATAAACGCACACATTAACACACGGTCGACATAACTCACGGGAATGGCAGGTCTTGCCCTTCCAGTTGTCGGCACACTCGCAGTAGAAGTCGTTCACCAGGTCGACGCAGCGCCCGCCGTTCTTACACGGGTTGTGTCTGCACTCGTTGACATCTGAGGAAGATTAACGCGAGTCGATCTTTACCAAAACTGTCTTTTGAGTCAGTGGAAAGAGGTGCAGAGCAGAGAAGGCAGAAGCTCTAAGATGAATCGAGAATAATTATGTCAGAGGCGAGGAACTCACTGAGGTCGCAGAGTCGACCCTCCCAGCCGTCAGGACAGAAGCACTGAAAGGAGTTCACGCCATCAATGCAGGTTCCTCCGTTTCCACACGGGTTGTTGACGCAGTCGTTAATATCTGAAAAAGCACAGTTGGACAGACAAAAACTTTTCAGCAGGACGTCATTCATAAGATGTTTGTCTTGTTTGCATCTTAGATTTTTAACACTTTGTTTTAACCTTCTCTACTTGGCATTTATAAGTAGCTCATAAGGACTTCATAAACATTTGTAAAGGTCTAGAACACACTATTTATAAAATACATATCATTAGCTATGATTATATGTTATATTGTGCTTATGTACATTTGTAAACATGTTTCATATGTTTATTACATTCATAAAACGTTTAAAAAAATGTTATATCTTATTAAACAACAACTTTTTAAAGAATTAAAGCAGGACACTTCAGTTTAAAAGGGAAACACATTTTTATACAAACAAAAAATGCTGTATATGTCAAATTTATTATTTAATAAAGGGCTTTTTTTGACATATAAATAGATACTTAATTAATCCCCTTGGGGAACTTTGGGTATCCGGTAGCTCACAAATATAAATCTAAATTAAAAACAATTAACCAGCAATAAGAGTCAGTAATAATAGTTTTTGGTATCATTACATCTATGAAGGGTTTAAAAACTATGTAGAAATAGTAGGAATAGAATAAGATATTTGTGTTGGTTTGCGTTGGTTAAAATATCAATAATAACAAATTTTCAATATATTTTAAGCAGACAATCTCAATTTTGATAATTCAAAATCACTCCGCATTTTGGAGGGAAAAGAAAAAGCTTAAAATTAGTAAATAAATTAGTTTCACTTCTTGTTTCTGTTGTGAGTCTGATCTTAAACAAAAGGTTAAAGTCGCGTCTCCACGTACTTTCGTGGCAGTAGATGCCGCTGAAACCTGGATCACACACGCAGGTGAAGTTGCCGGCCGGCTCGCTGATGCAGCGTCCTCGTGGGCCGCAGACGTTGGAGGAGACGTGCCGCACTCCAGCTGAGTCGTTGGTCGCTATAGCAACAGTGCAGCTGTCAATGACTGCAAGAAGAAGAAAAAAAAAAAGAATAAAGTCAAAGTCACGCTGGTTTGAAGTCGATGCAGCGCGGTGATGAAGCGGCGCCGAACAGTCACCTTGACACGGGGTGGTGTTGCAGTTCTCCTTGATCCGCTCACACGTCTTCCCCTCGTAGCCTTCGGGACAGGCGCAGTAGAAGTCCTGGTCCATGCTGTGGCACTTTGCCTCATTCTCACAAGGGTTTGGATCACAAGCGTCCGAGGGGGACCAGCTGGGGATCTGAGGACATCAAGAGAAGAGGAAAATATAAATAAAATATGTGCACATCAAACTGAAATTTAAAAATACCACTTAACGCTGCAAACATCAATATTATTACATTAACGATAGATTAAACTCCTTGTCCTGTATAGAGTGTTTTCATGTCTTTCAGCTGATTATTTCAGTTTTATGGTCCACAACTTATTGTTTTGGTTCAGTCTCACTGCTCTCAGCATTTTAAGCACAAAAAGCTCCCCGAAAACCAGCTGTACGCTACCTGTCCAGTACCAAACAGCTAACAGACAGAGCCAGCAACTAGCCAGTGAACAGAATAAGAGTATTAACCTGCCAGATACTTCCTTCAGGAGTTGGTGGAGACCAAAACACAGCTAAAATATAAACTGTAAATACTGGACTTGAGGGCAGAATCATGACTTCAAACAAATGTCAGTGTTGCTCCATGTTTAAAAGATGTGTAAATGAGCAATTCATTTGCTAACTTGTTCACTGTGACAACTTTATTCGGTGAGTATTAGTGAAAATGTCAAACCAAGACCGAAAATGCAATGCATACTGTAGTCTGGGATCTCAAATTGCACTGTATATCCACTAGACTGGTCTGCAAAGAAGTGATTAATTTGCTTTCTAATGTAGACTGGCTGTATTGTCCTCAGCAAAGTTTATTTATTTCTCAATATTCCAAAATGTAGTTGATATAATGAAATCAGAAAATTTTCACCATTTTGCCTTATTCACCACCCGTTCACCCCCCCAAAAAAGACATAAAACCGAAAAAAACACCGAGGTATGAACCGAACAATGGCTCAAAAATCGAGGTTTGAACCGAACCATGGATTTTAAGAATCGTTACATGTGTCAGTGTAGCTTGATAAGCTGCCAAAAGTGGTTTAAACCTGATTTGACATTCAAAACATTTCACAAATTCACATCTGAAAGACGTCCAGAACTACCACACTCCTCTGTGAGTGCTTACTGCTGCAAACGAGCAGCTCCACTGGATCAGACGGGGGTACACTGTCTTGACGAAGGACACTTGGACAGAAGTTGCAGGAGAGATTATTTCCAGGCAATCAAGCGATCTGAGCAGATCTTGGCCACAAGCCTGCGTCTGTAACTTGTAGACTAGTGCTTCCATACAGACTCAATTTCCTAAACATCATCATCAGCTCACTAACATAGTTATTTAGTGATAATAACAACAAATGAATCCAAATGAGCTGTGGAGAAGATCTAAAGTCTGTGCAGGTGAGCGGCTTAGCTCGGCTCAGGCCGCCGCCGCCGCCGCCGCTGTTCAGAACAAATCGAAAGTAAGCGGACAAGCAAAGTAAGCCTCAGAAACTTTCCCTAAGCTCATCAAGGGAATCCACGCTTTTGGTTTTACATCTCTGCCCTGCTTAATCTTTCAAGATTATTCTGAGACAGAAGCCTGGCAGCGGACGGAGAGCAAGAGAGAGAGAGAGAGAGAAACCGAGCAGGCGGGAGAAAGATGGTCCCATTATGAGGCCGCATGTTGACTCTGGTCCAACATCATGCAGAGACACAGCGAATATAATAAAGATAAATCATCTGGCATACCGCCGTGACACAGAAACAACCCTACACGAGGCCGTGGCAACATCTTTTTTGCCATTTCCACACGCTGCAACACAGAGGTCGGAGTGAAAATCTCTCAGTTTGTGTAAACAGAAGCCTACTGTGCATAAACTCCTGGTTGCACCCCTTTGCCATTTAAGGTGCTGAACAAGAGAGTCGGAGTAGGGCAACAGGGTGGGTGAGGTCTGTGGTCACACACAGTTTATTTTACCCCTAAGTGTCAAGGCCAGATACTTTTTTTTTTCTTCGCTATTTGCATGTGTGTGGTCAGAGGATCGCGTCTGAGGGCAAGAGTGGCTATAAATCTTCTGCACATTAATGTAACTGTTTGGACTGGTCACAGCACGGGAGACATTCCTCATCGTAGCAGACAGGTTGAGAATTTATTTAAACCACCAATTTCATATACAACTCTAATGCTAACAGGGGGAAAACTGACTCAACGGCTTATATTGAAGATTTTCATTAAAAGACAAGTATAACAAGGCTGTGACATGACAAGAGATGCAGCAAATGAGATGAGTGGAGGGAAGAAGAGAGCACTGTGAGTGAGCGAGAGGAGGCGGGACTATGTGAGCACTGCTACGGTGTGTGTTCAGACGAGAAGGTGCAGCTGGTGCTGGAGTATCGATACTGCAAAAAAAATGAGAACTGAAAGTACTTCAGATATTCAGTATCAATATTTTTTGACAACACTAAAAACAGAATGCAATGATTTGCAAATGACGAGGTTCATCACTTTGTGAAAAACTGAGGGTGCAAATCGTCCAACAGGTTAAGAGCAACGTTTCGCAACACAACACTGCAGGAATTTAGAGATTTCACCATCTACAATCTATAATATCATTAAAAGATTCAGAAAACTCAGACAAATCTCTGCATGTAAGGGGCAAGACCAAAAATCATCACTGAAAGCCAGTGACCTTCAATCCCTCAGGCGAATTAAAAACCCATAAACTTGTGTAAAGGACACTACATAGGCTTGGGAGCACTTCAGAAAACAATTGACAGTAAAGACAGTTTGTCACCTCATCTACAAACGCAAGTCAAGACTCTATCATGCAAAGAGAAAGACATACATCAACAACATCTGCAGCCCGAGCTCATCTGAGATCGACTGACGCAAAGCGGAAAAGCACGCCGTGGTCTGACGAGTCCACGTTTCAGATTGTTTTCAGAAATCATGGACGTCATGTCCTCCGAGCTAAAGAGGAAAAGGACCATCCAGATTGTTACCAGCACTAACTACACAAGACAGCATCTTCAGGTACTAGACTGACCTGCCTGCAGTTCCACTGAGAATGTGTGGCGCATTATGAAGAGCAAAATGCGACAGCAGAGACCCCGGACTGTTGAGGACTTGATGAGATATTTTAGTCAGAACCAAAGCAGCGGACCCACTGATCAACCAGCCAACAGTGCCATCCACAGAGCCAGCGTGGCTAAAATTACAGATCAAATCTTTTTTGGGTTGAGTCTCCAAATAAATTATATGTGGGACACAAACTTTATAAACTGGTGTTGGATGATCAAGATAAGCATGTCACCTACTAAGAGAGTAAATGTGGCTCTTTTTTTTTCCCCCCACTGGGATTCAAGTTGTCCTTGTTTCTCCTGAAGACTTCATTGAGATCAGGAATGGGCAAAGTCACCATTACACAATCAGACCTTCCTGGACCTGAGCGGAGATACTAATCAGAGAAATATGATGCTGAAGGCGTTGTAGTTTTGGCACCGCAGGGCAGGAATGTACACCGTGCCATAGCAGGCATTGGAGCGCTGTAGTATGCGGGCAGAAATCCAGCGTCACCTCATTCAGAGAGGCTCGTATTTATAGTAGAGATGCTAAAACAGGATTGGCTCCTGACCAGCAATGTCCTCCATTCAGGGCCCAAGAGATGCAGCGAGGTGTCGGTTTCCTCACTGCTAACCTACATTAGCTTCAAACATACACTTTAAGTAGCAGCAAGGACATGGATATGTAACAATAAAACTTTAAAAAAATAAAATAAAATGATCAGTTACAGCAGAAATTTGCAATAAAACCTGAGCTTGGCTTATAGGGCTGATGACATAGATCATAGCAATAACTTGGCACACCGCAGTGGACAGTTGGCTTTGATCACTATGTTGTAATGAATACTGCAGTTTGTGTATTTGCACGGCATTACAAGTCACTTTGTGTAAACGACCCAAAATAAAAAAACGGATGCCGTGTTAAGTATTAATGTTCTTTTCACCCGATCATCATCGTGGCTTGCAGAGAGTTTCGACAGCATTTTCTTTAGATCTTATGATGTTATTGGCATGTTTTGACACGGCTGGGAAGATTCCGACACTCCGACAGCTGCCCCGGGATCTTTAAGGATTGCGGTCCGAGGGAACATCCACTGTTGCAGCGCACCATCTCCAATATGACTGTCTGATACCCGGTCATGGACCGCTTTGTCCGAGCAGGATGTCTTTTTTTTAGCATCATGAGTGCTGCTCCACTGACTGCTTGCTGGCCTCTGTATCTATGCTGATTTTTGACAGTAGCTTTAAGTTCTGTGGTGTGAAATTTACCCACAAACAGAGCAGAAGAAATATATGGACTTACTGTATATTAGGGTTGGGAAATACATTAAAATTTTCCAATGGTCCACATATATGCTTACTGTCTGTGCTTTTACTGTAATTAGCACGCCTTTACAATTGTTGTTATAACTTGTTTCCTAATTGTTCCTCTTGATTTTAGGTTGCCAAGGAATATGGATGAAAAGTAGCCTTGAGGCTAATTCTGGCATATTTACAATAATGTTTATTAATATGCACTGTCCCAGAGAAATAAATAAAAACATAAATAACTATGTTTGCTACTTCCAATAAATAAAAATAAGTCAAGAAAAGAATGTTCTTATGTCTATTTTTCTTATTAAACAGAAAAATACGACAGATCACCCTCTGAATCCAGATTTCTCTCTTGCTAACTCATCTTAAACACACTTCATCAAACTTGACAGACAGAAACATAATAAAAGTCACTAAAACCTACCCCTAACAGCAGGTCACACAAAGTTGTGAAGTGAGAAGAAACCAGAAATGCCACATGCTATTGCTACTGTGCTCAACTTGATTACAGAGTATCTGGTTTGTAGATCTCCATCAAGAAAGATGCATCTTCTCTGGAATTTTGTGTTACACTTCGTGGCCTAAAAATACAGGCTAAAGGCATCAGGGATGATAACATAATGATAATGTTGTAAGCATCCGCACTGATGAACCGTAATCTCCTGTAAACAGTGACGATGAACACTCCAGTGAAACTGATAAAATGGAAAACAAAATGGATATTGTTGACAAATTTTATTCCTAGTTTTGTATGAGTCAATTTAATGCTATCCTGGCGACCGTCAAAGAGGATCAAAGGATCAAATGACCAACTAGCACTGTATGCCACAATATTCTATGGATTTTGTTTGGCTGCCAGTGTTTCTATCTTTCATCAAAATGCTCTGAAATGTTGGCATCAACGTCATAGTCACAATTTATTTATAGTTGTTACAGTTCTCGTTCTTGGTGTTCACGGCCCTTAAAGTTGCTAAAACATGTAATGCATCGCTGCTTAAGTCCAAAGGCCATAAACAAGCGTATAAACTGTCACTGCATCCACAATAACCCGGCGCTGCGACCAGTGGAACATGAGACTCACCTCGCACAGCTGTCCAGCAAACTCCGGTGGGCACTGACACACAAAGCCGTCCAACACTGCGTGACACTGGCCGCCGTTCTGGCATGGTCGACTATTGCACTTATTCCTCTGGATTTCACAGTGAGCGCCCACAAAACCTGGAGGACACTGGCAGTGGTAACCCCTCGGGCCCTCCTAGAGACGACACAAAGAGAAATGAAGAGTCACAGCGCAACAACGGCTGTTCTGGCTCATGCACGTGCAGCCGCATTCAGCTGAATGAAGTGGAATATAGACAAAAGTAAAAACATTCATACCTTGCATGTTGCTCCATTCTTGCACTGACCATGGCAGCCTTTGACATCTGAAGAGGAAGAAGACGTTATTTAACTTCATGAAGAACATTAAAGGGATAGTTTGGGTTCGGATTATTTGAAATAGCACTGCATGAGGTACTTTTCCATAGTCTGCGTATAACCTACAGTAGATGTATTTTAATTAAAAATGAGAGAAAACAATATCAGTTTAAGTGCACACCATATTTAGACTATTATTACCGCTTTACCTTGCTGTCAGACAGCATTTTCTGACGGGAAACCGTTGTTACATAAGCCAAATATCACTCTCTCCAAAGCCACCAGACTCCACTGGAAAAAACTATAATTCTACACAAGAGTTGCTGGTCTACTGCTGCCTCGATCTGTTAGTTTGTTTGTCTTATTCTGTGGCTCTGGTGTCTTAAAAGGTTGGTTAAGATCGACCAAAGTCGCACAATATCATAAACAAACTGACCGATCAAGGCAGCGGTAGACGAGCAACTCCTGTGTTCTGGGAGGTAAAATTACTGGTTTTGCCAATGGAGTTTGGTTGAGCAAAAGAGATCGGTATTTGACATATACAACAATGGCTTCCCACCTGAAAAGGCTGTCTGACAGCAAGGTGAAGTGGTGAAAATTTTCTAAATATAGCATACACTTAAACTAGTATTGTTTTTTTAAGGTGGTACTCATCTCTGCTTCTACAAACCAGGGGCATTTGACAGCCATCAACTGTAGGTAATACACTGACCATGGATAAGTACCTCATTCGACCCCACCTCAAATAATCCAAACTATCCCTTTGAGTAGTTTCCACATTCTTGGGCCATTTATCACGTTCTGCACTATCAGGTACAATCTATAATGTGGGATGTGCGCAGATTAAGTCAAAGTTTGGAAAAGAAACAACTAGTGAAGCCAAGAGAGCATCAGATAGACCTTGTACAGGTTGTAACATGCAAGTTCAGTCATGATGGCAGAGCTGCAGCCTCAGTTTGCCAAGACGAGTTACCACATGTGGGGAAAAGTGAGTGATGCCAAACTACACCTATGTTGCGTGTCTTGGAAGTGAGAGGAGGCGTTGGTAAGTAGCCAGAAGAACAGGAGGAGGAGGACGCCAGTGGAGGGACAGATATCGAAAAGTGACTTTTAAGGAAGGGAATACTGACTGATGTCACATTTTTGTCCGGACCATCCCCGAAAACAGTTGCAGTGATATCCGCCAATCAAGTTTTTGCAAGAGCTAGCGTGCACACAGGGGATTCCTGCGCACTCATTTGCATCTGTGAAGGCAGGATGTAGAAGGAGACCGAGATCGTCAATCGAAACAAAGCAAGAGAAAGAAAAGAGACCAGAAATCCATTTATCATCCTCTGAAGCCCAGCCGACACAGAAATGACACAGAACTGGCACCATCGCTACTGCAGAATCAAATGCTTTAGCCAATGTTTGAGCACACTTTGGAGCCAAAAACTAAATAAACACTTAAAATTACAGACGCACAATTAATCAAACAATTATCCAAATTGCAATATGGCAAAGAAGGTGCGATTTTTGATGGAAGAAAATGTGTCACAACACAGCATTATAATGAAGTACTGCGGCGCTGCAGGGATGCTCTGGTGCACAAATTCTTCTCTCCAGATGTAACAAAACATGTTTATTTGGTACAGACACACATCATCATGATTTAAATAGTTTTTTCCAGTGAAAATAAAAATTGTGATGCAAAAATGGTCTTTCTCACCAATCATAGATCATATAGCAATTACTATATCTGTCAAAATAATGTTTGTTTGTCATATTGTGCAGCTGTATTTAAAACATATGAACCCTCTTTGGAACATAATAAATTAATGCACGTGCTGCACTAAAAACCAGTGAAATATTTTGTTTAAATGTGACAGAATCAAATCTAATCAAGTTTGTGTTACAAACAGATGGTGTATGAATGAAAACATGCTATTGCTTGCATATCCAACGTTTTTGCAATACGAAGTAAAATGCAGGACCCCGCTGCTTTTATTTTGTTAATCTTTTAATAATCTGTCTCTTGAGAGTCCCCCCAGACTTTCTGGTATTGCAATACTAAATTGCTGCACTGCTCCTTTAACTCATTTTCAATAGTTTTTCCAAACACAGAATGATTCTGCTTAATGAGACTTTGCCTCCAAAGTCAAAGGGTCACAGCCCTGTATTCACTGGATTGCATCTGTGCGCACGGAGGAAGAACGCTCCCTCGCAAGGATGGAGGGAGGATGTTTTGAGACTAATTAAGCACCTACAGAGTAGAGATTGTCAACTAGC
>JAJHUR010097996.1:1776-23033 GCA_027495735.1 Lutjanus campechanus
TAATACCTGAACTCCCAATCCAGTCAGTCAGAACTGAAGAAGCCTCTTGGATGAGAGGCGAAACGTCTTCAAGAACTCTATGAAGTCCAGTTGCCTACAACAAACTCTGCTACGAATGTGCCGGTACTCTCCACTGGTAAGATATGTCATTCTGGGAGTAATTGATAATCAACCTACTTTGGCGTTTAGGTACTATATGAGGACGTGTTGGTCCGACAGTCTGTCCTATTCTCGTGAACGTGATTTGTTGAGAACACTTTGGTGGAATTTCTTCAAAGTATGTCCACAAATTCCAGGTCACTGTGACCTCACATCTGTCCCATTCTCATGCACATGACATCTTAGGAACTCTTGGAGAGAATTTCTTCACATCTGGCACAAACATCCACCTGGAATCAAGGATGACCTGATTAGATTTTGGGGGTCACTATGCGACAACATTCGTAGCAAGGTTTGTCGTAGGCAACTGGACTTGATAGACATATCCATGTCGTTATGGGCAACATGTTTTTGCACATAAGTCAAGAATTAATTCACTAATGTTTATCAAATTAAGTGAAGTGATGGCATTTTATATCCAAAAAGTCAAAGTTCAGCTTAACTTTAAGCTTTTTAAGCTTTAGATGTACATTTCCAACTCTCTATTAGTCCTTTGTACTCTGTAAAAAATAGTCTGTAAGTGAAGACAGCTTGTTTCTCAGTGCAAATGGTTCACTGCAATCATACAATGTCAATAGAGTGATAAAAAAATACACGTAATACCTTTTGTTAAATTACTTCCAAGTCTTCACTACATACATTATACAGGCAGTAATGTCTGACTGGCAGAGACATATGACTGCAAGTCAGTAATTCTAGTAGTTATTTTGAGTTTAATGCAGCAGTTTTCCTCAAATGAACCTGATTAGTATTAGAGATCAAGAAACAGAAGCAGAACAGAGTGGGGTGACAGGTTGATCCTGAGGTAATCTCAGTTAAGGCCCATCTGTCTGATTGCTGTGGACTGAATGTGAAGCAAATTTGAAATGTTCGATACGAGAGGCCCGCGGATTGCTGCAGATAAACCTTTAAACAGCGCTCATTTCACGGGGACAGACCTGACGACATCGCGTGTGTGGCTCCTCAATTACAGTGATTACATATGGCTTCACGTAGCGTGAAGATTTATGTGCAGATCCGAGCAGGTAGCATTTCCAGAAAACGTGTCAGTTTGGGAACCGCAAACCCTGAGAGACCTGATGTCATTTCAAGCAAAACTCCCAGTTTGTGTGTCAGAAAATAAAGCTAACATGCACTTAAGTATCATGCCCCACTATCACTAATCAGGTGCCATTGTTTTTCCTTCCACCACATAATCATCAATATTGATGAGGCATCATTTGATTACCATGGTAGTATTATCCTTAGAGTTAATGGCAGATGTAATTTTATACCCATCAACTACAACATAATGTTCTATTTCTTTTTCATCCTTCAATTCCACCGAATTGTTCTCGCTCCAGGTATTCCGGCAAATGGTGAATAAATTACTTGGAGACGCCCAGAAGCCTTTATGGTTTTTCATTGTTATTCATTCAGTATGGTTCTGGGTTTTATTTATCTATCTTTATTTTATGTTGGAAAATCATGGCAGATAATCTTAGGAACAGGCATGGGAGAATTAAGCTGCGTGGTGCCTCGGTCGCTCCCCCACCGCCACTCGGCTCCCTCCTCCCATCGACTTTCCCTCTGCCCCCTCTGTCTCTCCCCATGCCTGCCTCCCAGTCCAATCTACCCCATTCATCAGATGGAAGTGATAAGCTTGGGGAGCACATGCAGAGGCACTATATGTCAGCTAAGCTCTCTATATGACTGCGGTATATTGCAGTAACTGTTTCTTATATGTCACCACCTTGGGTGAAACATTTTTAGCATCTTCTGCTTGTGTGTTTCTTCGAGTACGAGTGTGTTTTACTCAAGTGGCTCTTCATCAACACAACCTGCCACCTTCCAAATGTTGATTTGAATTATTTTAACTGGGTTGTAACAGTGGATACGGTTACGATAATTTACAGTTGAGTAAATTACTTGATACCACACCGGACTGTGACGATATCTACCATAATATTTACTTGGTTAATAATTTTGCTTTGCAAATGTATTTTATTTTATATAAAGAACTACAACTGACAGATGCATTGTTTTTGTTTTGTAATTGTACATACATTATTTAAACATTTGTTGCCCAAGACAATTCATGACAATTTTTAGCACATGTGTGGATCATGGCTGGCTATGTTTATCTTTTATTTTTATTAAAGAAGGAAAGTAGAAGCACTTCAAGTGGAAAAACAAATTCTGTGAACAAAAATACTGTACACATCAGATTTATTGTTAAATAAACATGTTTTTTAATATTGCTATAAATATTGTATCGTGAAGGTTTTGGTATCCTTACACCCCTACAAGCGGCTGTCAACATTTATGTCAGTTTGGTCCAGTTTGCATTGGTGTTACTGCCACTTAAATAGCTGGACTTCAACCATTTATCCATTACCGTTAGCTGTTTTTAACTGTTAATCCATTACTTTTATCTCACTGTTTTTAACTATTTATCTATTACTTTTAGCCAACAGTTTTTTACTGATTGTCTACTATGTTTAGCAAACTATCTTTAACCACTTATTACTTTTACCTAACTAATTGTTTATCCATTCAATCAACTTTCAACTACTTTTAGCTATTTTGACCATTTATCCATTACATTTACCTCATTACTTGAAGGTTTTATTCATACATTTAGCTACATCTATGCATTCAATAGTAGTTTTCACATATGCTCAAATCAAAACATAATATCCAGGAGTTGTTACAGACTTAATATGTGGATATATTTTTAAAATCGAATCATAATTTCTTCTTTTCTTTCAAACGAGTTGAGATAATATTCCTTCCCCCTATATCAACTGCAGAACTACCCCCTGGGGTAGTAGACAGTATGCATGCCTGCTGCATACTGTATTTTGAGGAGTGTTAAAGGAAGCCAAAGACAATGAAAGACAAAGGCAGGGTGATTGAATCTCACCAGTATAGAGATATAGTCACTCTATATCTCTCCTACTGTTCAATTCTCCATGTTAAAGTTATCTCGGTCGATGGACATACATTAAATCAAACAGGACCTTCGCTCTGTAGCTCGAAAATGAATTGCCTTCATCCTTTCATTAGACACTTTATCTAACTTCCATTCTTCTATTTATCTATCTGGGAGAGCATTCATGTGTCACTTTCTCTTATCCTTGGAGACGAGCGTGGAGACAATGGTTCCACTGCAGCATTTCCTCTCGTTCTGTCTCTGCTCAGCAAAACATGACGGAACAAATGAACCAATTAAGTGTGCTGGTGGCTGTTCTGTCCCAGGGGGGGCATCTAAGGAACTGAGACGGCCTGATTAGCTCAAAGGTAGGCCTGACTGGAGACAGCCAGCTAAGACGACTGGAGTGAGAAAAGCTCCCATAATGTGAACACACACCACTCGACAGTGCACCTGTGTGTATTGGCTTTGCTTTTGGCATTTTGATTGGTGTTGACTGGTGTCAAGGCTTTGTTTTAAAGTTGAAATTTCCATAGGGGGGGACACACACAAACAGATGCGTGTGTGCGTGTCAGCTTAGTGCTGGGAGCAGACTTGACAAATGTGCTGTGGATGGTAACTGAATTTTGCAACAAAGACGTACCTCATAGCCCACTGTTGGACTCAGAGGGGGGACAGGATGGCCCTGTGGTTGAAAAAATTCAGCTAAAATGCCCTCTTGGTTGCCCCTAACATAAGACAATGAGAGTGCCCTTTCAGCGGAGAAAATGTGATAAAGTGCCTTCTAGATTGCCCTTCCAGTGAATAAAACATGATAAAATGCCCTAGGGTGCCCTCTCTAGAGGACAAAATATAGCAAAGTGCCTTCTTGAGTGCCCTTAAGAGAACAAAATTATGGTAAATTGTCCTCTACAATGCCCTTCCAGTGGACAAAATGTGATAAAGTGCCCTCTAGAGTGCCCTTAAGTGGACAAAATGTCGTAAAGTGCCCTCTTGAGTGCCCTTAAAAGGACAAAATATGGTAAATTGTCCTCTACAATGCCCTTCCAGTGGGCAACATGTGGTAAAGTGCCTTAAAGAGTGCCCTTGCAGTGGACAAAACATGATAAAGTGCCCTTTAGAGTGTCCTTAAGTAGACAAAATGTGGTAAAGTGCCCCCTCGAGTGCCCTTAAAAGGCCAAAATATGGTAAATTGCCCTCTAGAGTGCCCTTAAGTAAACAAAATATGGTAAATTGCCCTCTACAATGCCCTTCCAGTGGACAAAATGTGGTAACGTGCCTTATAGAGTGCCCTCCCAGTGGGCAAAACATGATAAAGAGCCCTCTAGAGTGTCCTTCCAATGAACAAAACATGATAAAATTCCCTCTAGAGTGCTCTTTAAGTGGATAAAATGTAATGCAGTACCATATAGGCTGCCCTACCTGCTAGAAAATTAGCTGGCTACATGCTCTAGCTGGCTCTACATGCTTGTAAATGGATCAATAGCTAATTGTTCTCTGTGTGTTTTATTACAGAGGTGTAGTAGAGTCACCATAAATGCATCATGACTTTCAGCACGCTGTTGCTCCACAGCATACATCTGATGGCCTTTTTATTTTTTCACCCCCTGCCCCTCAGACAGTCTGAGTCTGCCACTGTTATAGACAGTAATATACCCTCAAAAGTGGGCTACATGATATGCCAACAAATCTCCTCCATGAGTGACATCTTCAGGTGGGGAGTCCGGGAATGTTTAAGCCAGTCTAACTTTATTTCCATCGACCCCATGCGCTTCAGGAGCACCCTAGATGGGTTCCACTTGACTGTAAACAAGAGTGATCAGTTAATACCTGCAGTATTGATCCGACTTGACCCTCTAACGTTGAATCTCTTCGCAGACACTGATCAATCTTTCTGTTATCATACGCTCACAGATTTGAAACTCACAAGCTCTCCAGGACCGCAGGAGCGAAAATACCGCTTACAGGGTGACATCTATCTATTCGTCTTCGAAAATGTTTTGCTGCCAAGGTCAGATTCGCTCTGTAAATTTTCCATCAGGAATCTGGGATTCACAGAAAATATCTGTGTTTAATGCTTAAGTTGCACCCGGTTGGTGGTTTTGTGATTTTAAAAGATAATCCTCACCCCATAGAGGTAATCTGTGCTGCATTTTAGCTGAGCTACACACATTGTCACGGAGGGATTCATCCTCTGGCCTTTGATACACAACATGCTGAATGGGTGACTATGTCACATCAGTTGTTCAATACAGGCTTTTTCCTTTTCTATCAATCCCACACACAGTCAGCTCTGATATTGACCCTGCCTACCTTTCCCTTCCTATTTTGCTTATTTTCTGACATTGTGACATTCCCCCTCTCTTTCCTGTCTTCGCCGTTCTGACAAGATCTGCAGTTTCCGGTCCTGGGGGGGGAGAATGGAACATTCAAAACCTCTTCATCTCCGAGGCAATTTTGAGGCACCTTGTCCCCCATGGTCAATTTGTCACCATGTGGAAAGCCAGGAGGTGTCCTTGGGGCTGACCACTGGTCATTGCTCTCCCTGACACTCGCGGAGAGAAAAAGAGGGAAACAGAGAGAGGCAGACGGAGAGGGAGAGGAGCAGAGGGAGAATGAACCTGACAAAGGCCCTGAAACAGATCCGTCCCACTCAGCAGAGCCAGGGGAGTATGCAGCCAGGCTGTCAGCACCTCTCATTAGTCAAAGGCAGCCTCCCTGACAATGTGACACTGATTACTGAAAGCCCTGATTCAGACTTTCTCTCCTTCTCTGCGTAGCCGCAAACAGCGTCAGCTAAAGCTGCGTGCACGTGCTCTCCCACCCGCCCACCCACACACAAGCACACGCACACACATACACACACCCACACGCACGCTAGTTCAATCCACTCTCTTTCCACCTCAAAATGCTTGAAGTGCATTTCATTTCATTTAAAAATTCCCCTCCCATCTCCAAAGGGACTAAAGCCTTCATTAAAAAAAGAGCGATAAAGGGCAAACGGGTGTCTTCCAGCTCTATTTAAAATCTATTTATTGATTTTCACAGGGGTGTAAATAAATATTAAATGGCATTATTGTGCACGGAGGCTTTCACACTGGCAGCAGTGGTGGAATTAGAGGGGATGAAGAGTGGCGTTCGTTAAGAGTTTATCATTTTTATTGATCTGGCTGACATGTCTCAGCACTGAGGAGGATCTGATTGCTTTTACTTAATCACTGCATAGAGTTGAAGGGGAGGATTGAAGGAAGGTATGAGGGGGAGAAGAGGGACATTGTCTCCAAATACCAAATACTGTGTCACTGTTGAATTTCTCTGTGGAGACCCAAGCTTTCCACTCCCTTTACTGCAGAGAGACCTTTGTTTCTAAGCATACAGGTAAATGTCCGGCCCTCGTCTATGAGAAAATACACGTTGAAGGGAACGCAATGCCGACCGAAATACATTTCCATTAACATAATGAGGAAACATTGTTAATTAACGTACCTGGCAAGTCCCAAAAATGTTGATTAATGCATCAGTATAATGTTCACAACATATTTCTTTCTTTTTTTAAATGTGAATTCTTGAGCACATTTAGACAATAATTAGCTCTGTAAATTACTCGTTTACAGAATTTGATTGATCAAGTAGAAGTTAATCAATCTACTATCAAATACAGATCTGAAATGTAACAGAGACAATTCTTGAACGCTCTCTGCATGTTATCTGATATTCAAGTATATGTTTAATATGTAGAACTTTCTTTGCATGTTTCATAGTTTATGAAACGCTGTCAGAGTGGATATGAAGCTATGATTGAGGAGGAAAAAATACTTTCAGTTTTGTTTGGAATAAACAAAATGTTGTTTTTTCAAACAATTAATTGATAATTGATGTTACCAATGATTAAGGAAAGTGCATACAATTTGCAACCCTACTGCGAACATAATCTATCCAGGAGTTACTTTGTCACTGCAACGTAATTATAAAAGCCACCTGATAATATACAAACTTAATTTCTGGTAGACTGGGTTGAAATGTCAGATCTCACTACCACACACTGAAATCCACTATGTATTAGATTCTGGTAACAATAGAGTAAAACGCATTCTTGATTCTAAAATGAATGTTCTTCACCTTTTGCTCCTGATTTTAATTATTTAGCATCAGACAGATGATGTCTTGAATATCTGTGATCATACCAGGAGGGGGAAAAAAGACTTTGTACAGGTCTTAACTAACACGTTTGAAGTATAACCAAAAAATATATATATAAATGTTTCCTGGTAACTATAATGTGGGATGACATTATTTACAGATTAACTTCAGATGCCCTCTCCACATGCCGTTTTTATAACCTTGCCTCACAAAGTAATGCCCTTTCTTCTTGATGACATTTATATTTGATGGTGAGGGATTAGTTAAGTCGAATTCCAGTCAAGCAAGTCATAACTCTTTCATGTATTTTGTTGAAAACAGACATGAAAATGTGGAATTGAAAGTCTTGGCCTTGACATCTGAGATTCTGATGCTTGTTCCATATGATCAGTAGAAGAACTGTAAATAAATGTATGGCTGGTTAGCGTGTTCATGCTGATCATGTCAATATTTTATCAAAGATATGCCCCATTTGCTTGATCTTGAGGCACAAGCCTAACACCGCTGACAGATTAGTGAGAAATAAATGAACGAATGACCATTTTGTTTTTCAGGCTTGCATGACTACCCCTCTAGGAGGATGCACGCACAACTCCACAACTCCATGGTGATTAAATGCAAATTACGCGCGCTGTCTTGATAAGTGTCCAATAAGCCCTGTGTGAAAATAGCACATTAGACGGGCTTCTAATAAAACAAAGCAATCCAAACAGATTACCATGTAAATCAGCTTAAAGAAAAAACTTCCATACATACATTAGATCTTAGATGTACTCTGTCCTACATTTAAAGTTTATACTTGAAAAAGAAGGCAATTAGCACTTTGTACCCCGACAGCATAGAGAAAATGCCCTATATAACAGAGAAGAAGAAAAATATAGCTAATAGGGATACAATTAAAAAGAACTGAATGGGAATATAAGGAAAAAATAAGGTTATGCTAATGTGTTTATCTAAATATAGATACAGATGCAAAACAAAAAAAACAACTGTTTTGTCTCTGTTAGGACAACACAGATTATAATATAAAATATGTCCTTCTTTCCTCTTGCAAGTCTTGAGGGTATTTTACATAAGATTAAAGGTAGAATCAGTAAGATTTGTCCAGCAGTATCTCTGCAGATACAGACACCACCACACACTTCTCATGGATTACAAGTGATCAAAAGGGATCATGTTTGTTTGAGTTTATACATTGTAAATGTTTCATTTTGTGCCTTTAACTCCTCCTTATATAGAACAGGTTAGTTGATCTCGAAGTTATTACATCAATTAGAGCTTTCAGATGAACAATGTCTGTCATAGCATCGTAGCAAATCATTATATCCACATCATTATTGAGTGGAGAAAATGGAGTACTCAGAATTTTAATATGGTACATCCCCTACGCATGGTCTTCTGTTTCTTATACAATCAATTAGAGAGACGAGGACAAGTTATGCTTAAAAAAAAAAGGCTGTGTCTGCCTGAAGGACAACCAGGAGCAGTGGCGGACTCAGACTGTCTGATGGGCAGGAAAAAAATAAAAAGGGTATCAGGTGTATGCGGTGGGGCGGCACATCATCACATTTTGTCTGCTGGAAGTTTGCTTAGAAGGCACTTTATGACATTTTGTCGACTTGAGGCATGCTCTAGGCAATTTTATAACATTTTGTCCACTGCAAGTGGGCTCTAGAGGGCACTTTATAACATTTTACCCCATGGAGGCACACTCTAGTCCTCCTGTCAGGGAAACTGGAATTTTGAAAGCTTCCTTCAGAACACAATTGTTTCCTGAGTCTTCTTTACCAGGGTGGAGATGTGTGATGTCCATGACAGGTTCTCTGTGATCTAAAAAAGTGTAGACAGGGGTGTTTGTCATTGCCTTCTTTTTCTGGAAACCAATAATCAGCCCTTTGTTTGTTTGTTTTTTTGTCCACCATTCTGCACGACTGTTGATTTCTTCTCGATATGAAGGCTCATTGTTGTTTGAAATCCGGCCAATGACGGTGGTGTCATCTGCGAACTTCACAAGCGAGTTCTCTCCATGTTGGGGGTTGCAGCCGTGGGTGTACGGTTTGAACAGGAGGGGGTTGAGCACGCAGCCCTGGGGAGCTCCGGTGTGTAGAACTAGAGTGGAGGAGGTGAGACTGCCAAATCTGAACCGTCAGGGGTCTATTTCTGTGGACGTCCAATATCTAGTTGGTGCTCAAGCCCAGAGTGCTAAGTTTGCCCATCTGATTCATGGGGGGGATATTGTGCTGAAAGCTGAGCTGAATTCAACAAACAGAATTCTGATAGGGGTGTTGTTTTCCTCAAGGTGAGTGAAGAGTGAGCAGAGAGCAGTGGAGATGCCATCCTCTGTGGATCTGTTGGCTCTGAATGCAAAATGCTGAGGGACCAGGCTGGCTGGGATGCTGTTCTTTATGTGCTGAACAGCCAGTCTCTCAAAGCATTTAAGTCAATCAAATGAAACCAATTATACAATAATTTGATTTAGACATGCAGTGCTGCAATATTGTGTTTTAAATTTTCATCGGATGCCACTGCACTGGCCCCAATGTATTAATAATGTGCTGCTGACAGTGTTGATTGGAAAATAACGGCCAACTGAAAAATTAATCTCTTCTCTTTGATTTGGAGAACCTGTGGTCAGGACGCACAAATTGAGTTGGCAGACAAAAGTTTAATAGAATCCAAGATGAAATGCTGATTTACAATTCAAACCATCCCAATAATATTATAATGATAATGATATGAGAAAACACCATAGGCACACTGTTGGGTAGCAATTATATAATTAGTACAATATTTGGTAAGGGGGTGTGCATAAGACTATCATTACACTATCATAACCATGTCATGACACCTGTCATTAACAAGAAGATTGTTTATGATTGTTGTCATTTAGTGTCATTTGGCCAGTTATGTCATTTTTAATGCAAAGCTGACATTGTTTAAGCTGTCTTGGTTAATGTCAAGTTGTCATAACAACGACATTTCAAACGATGTCATCTTTGCATTAAAGATATGTTCATGAAGACATATTTATGTTAATGACTGGTGTCATGGCATTATTATGACTGTAATGACAGTCTTATGAACACCCCTTTAACTAAAGTGTTACAGAATATTTCAAAACAACGTATCACATTAATTACATTAGATAGAAGTGAGAATGTGCAAGATTCTTAAAGGATATATTACATTCATTCATGACAGTTGAGACAAAAGTGTATTTTGAAGCTGGAAAATACAGTATATTTTGAAAGATGAAACTGTTTGTTATTAAACCATGTGTTGGGCCAACCTCCTAGTGATTAAATTTTTTTATTAAATGTAGACATCAGTTCCACCAGATGGTAGTTGTTTATGAATGATAGTTCTTGTCCGTAGTTGCTCAGTTTTCTTAATGCTGATCAAAGTACACATTTTAAAACCCTAATTCTTTTTTAGGTTTGATTTAGAAGGGCTACAGAGTTGACATGTCACGGCTGATAAACATCTCATAGCAACATTATTTAATGAATTTTGTCCAAAAATAGGAAGTTTACCAGTGCTTGTAAAAATGATTACAATAGCACATTTTCATACCTGTGTTATCAGTATTGTTAGTTTTAAAATTTGAAGGCTTTTAACACATTTTGAAATTGTTTTCAGTTATGAATTCTTGCCTGTGACAAGGGTGTTGTCTGGCACAGAGCAAGTTCAGCAATTAAAAAAGTTAAAGTTAGAAAAGTTAAAACAGCCGAAAACATTTTTAAAAATCATATATATAACTCTTTAAAGAATACATTTTCACCCCACAAAAATGGAATTAGAGTTACATTTAAAACTTTTTTGGTAGGACATGATTTGTTCTAGTTCTCAAGAATGGGTGATTATAATTATACATATAGAGAGTTGTTTTTCTTTTTGACATTTGGATGAACATAGATGAAATGAAAAGTTGCCATTGAGGCTATAACCCCTCTAGAGGGAGCTCAAACTTGCTAACACTCTTGCGATACTTCTCCGCTCCTCTTAGAAGTAAGAAGACAACAGTTGTAAGGTTTCTGCGGCCCAGCTGCGATGAGGATTAGAAAGGTGGGAAACCCTCCCCGCCGCTGCAAAGGGCCCTTTTCATGTGGATGCTCTGAGGGCAGGCAGCAGGAAGCTTGACCCCTGTGAGAAGAGTGTCCACCCTGCCCTTCAAGCACAGACACCGCTGTTACCCTGGCCAGGGCAAGGATTAAAGGGAATTTGTAGGGAGTCCTCAGCTCTGCAATTCTGACTTCTACACTGTGTTTCCTAGTTTGTACCACCTGTGGATTTGCCAGGGGGAGCATGGTCTGTGTGCCTTTGATTGATCCACATGGCATTTTGACCTGGAAGGGCTCCATAGGCTCCACTCTTTATTGGAAAGCCCGCAGCTAGCTCGCACCGAAAGCCAAGAGTATTTCCCTCCAAGTCTCCTGTGTTTCAGCCTCCCTGACATGAATGCTAAGTAATCTCTCTTTGGCCTTCTTCATTTATCCACGCTTAACCCTTTGACCAATTGACTGCTTCGCTTGTTTGTCAATCTGGCTTCACAGTGATGCTCATGCTATGTAGCATTGCTTCTTATTAGAGTGCCGTTATTCTAACTGCAATGCACCGCACACTGCCTACTTGTCAGCATACAGGGGGTATGTTATGTATCAGAGGCTGCAATCCTCCCCTCTCACTATCTGGGTTCTAACAAGGCTAGGATAGCAGCCAGATTGACAGCTGCTGGGGCATTTTAACAGGCTTGGTGTTAAACTGCTAAACTCTGAGGAGGCAAATGAATGATTGGCTGCCAAAGCACACAGAACACAAACACACTGCCTTCACTGTTACTATTTTCCAACTGACCATAAGCTTTCACAAAGAAAAAAAAACACATTTGGCTATTATTATATATCATAGATACTGATTTCCATTACAGACTACATTAATTTTACATCGGTCTCATTACGGAGCGCTTATACATGTGCTGTACGTGTGTTCGTCTCTATCATGAGGCTTCAGTCGATCGTCATTCAAGAGAGGCATTTCTTGAGGTGGAACGCCCATCTTCACAGACATTGTTGTTCTTGTCAAATTAATGACTAATAATTAATAAATCATTTATATAAACAACTAAGAAATCAGAACAAGTCATTCATTATGAATAATCACAAACAAATCGTGCCTGTTAACAGTATTTGTTGACAAATGACATAACTTAATTAAAAGCCATCGCAAGTAATTCTGAACAAATAATTTGACACTATTAATAAACAATAAGCTATTGTTATATGAATAAACATTTCAAACATTTGGGTACTTGATCTACAGAGATCCTACATTAAGACGTTTAAATTCCATGATGAAGCCTGTGAGCCAAAAGAAATGTAGTAAGTGGAGTGTTTTTGTTGGAAAAAAAATAAAATGAAATGAAATAAAATATACATATATACAACCCCAATTCAAGAAAAGTTGAGATAATGTGTAAGACAAATAGAAAGTGAATGCAGTGATTTGCAAATGTTTTTTCAACCCACATTCAATTGAACACAGTACAAAGATAAAATGTTTAAACTGGCAGACGTTATTGTGTTTATGTAAATATACACTCATTCAGAATTTGACGCTTGCAGCTTGGGACAGGGGCACATTTACCACAGTGATACATCATCTTTTCTTTTAGCAACGCTCAGTAAGCGTTTGGGAACTGAGGACATTATTTGTTGAAGTGCTGAAAGTGAAATTCTCTCTCGCTCTTGCTTGATATAAGACCTCAGCTGCTCAACAGTCCGGAGTCTCCGTTGTTGTATTTTGCACTTCATAATGTACCACACATTTTTAATGTGAGACAGGCCAAGACAGCAGCCAAGCCGGTCTAGTACCTGAACTCTTTTACCATGAAGCCACGCTGTTGTAACATGTGCAGATTGTGGCTTGCCATCGTCTTGCTTAAATAAAAAGTCATCTGGGTGGCAGCGTTCCAAAACCTGTATGTACCTTTCAGCATTGACCGGGCTTTTCCACTCTGCCATGATTCCCAAAAACAAAATGTGAAATGCGGACTCGTCCGATCACAGTGCACCTTTCCACCTCCTGTCAGTCCATCACAGATGAGCTCAGAGAAGTCAGCAGCGTTTCTGGATGTCATGTCGATGTTTAATGTAGTGCCACCTGAGGGGTCAAAGGTCATAAGCATTCATTGTTGTTTTTTAGGTCGTGGCCTTTGTGTGCACAATTTCTCTGGATTCTCTGAATCTTTAAAAGATATTATGGATTGTAGATGGTGAAAACCTTAAATTCCACATAGCTGTGTGTTGAGGAACACACATACAGCTTTTCACATAGCGGTGAACCTCGCCCAATTCGTGGCTGTGATCGACTGAGTCTTTTGAGGACGCCCCTTTCATAGCTAGTAATGACACTATCACCTCTCACCAATTAACCTGTTTACCTTTTGAATTGTTTTTTGAGCATTCCTCAGCTTTCCCAGTCTTTTCTTGCCCTTGTCCCAACTTCTTTGGAACATGTTGAAGGCATCACATCCAGAGCGAGTGTACATTTACAAAAAAAAAGCAAAGTTTGTGAGTTATCCTTATCAACAGATAATGATGAATATATATAAGAATAAAACTTACACACCAATAGTAAGGGCCTTGATTTGGTCTACATACAAACAGTATGTAGTTGTACAGAGTTACAGGTGCAGTAAGCCATTCTGAAGAAAGATAGTCGATTGTTGAGTCTCAGGTCGACAAATACTGACATTCTGGGAATGAGACTAAACAATCAATCGATTGCCCAGAGTCTCCTGTTGAGGGCAGGATCAGAAGTCTAGTCTTTCTCTCAGACCCCTTAAATCGCTTATGCTTTGACTTTTCACCATGACCGCAAAAATAAACTGGCAACCTAAGCTTTAACTCTCAGTTAAAATACAGGCGTCATGTGTTATGGTCATGGTTATCATGATTTTATAATGTCTGTCAATCTACAAAAGGCTCCTCAGTATCAGTCCGACACGTGTCAGTACAGTGCGTGGGGAGCAAATTCAGAGGGAATGTGAGCACTAACGCAACAGTGGAATTTGCCAGTTCTCTTTTCTGTCGCCTCTCTTTCTCTCTCCAAAACAGAGGGGAAGTCGAAAACACCATTTGTCAGTGCACATTACATCTCTGCTGTTATAGTCCCAAATGAAAGCCCAGTATGTGGCTCCTTTCAACAGAAGATGGTAACAGGCCTTGTTAATTGGACTTGGCTTGGGTCTCCATGAAGCCTTATTGTCAGCATGACTGACTGAGGATTACTGGGCCAGAATTGCACCACACTTACATACATGGAGCCACATACACTAACGGAGCGCAGCATGTAATCCAATGTGTGGTTTAAATGGAGACTGCATCAATTAACAATAACATAACTTTAAAATTTAACCAAAACGTTGAAATTCTCACAGCATCTCTGCTTGTTCCACAGCCATGCTTCAGCTGTGAGCACTGAAGTTAGAGTGAAAATATTTGTATGCAGGCTACAACTGGATTTGTGTAACTGTCTAGCATGAAGGAGTCAGAGTGATGGCTTGGATTAACTCCCTACAAGTGCAGGAAAACTGTAGTCACTTTGAAGTTTCTATTCGATCAGAGGCAGTTTGATGACTGCAGTTCAGTCGAGGTAGCTGTGTGACATCAGGACATTTGGAGTAGTAGTTTTCTTGTCTTTTAAAAGGATAGTACTGGGGTTGTGTGTGGTGCTCATTGATAGCCAGTGTATTTGCTAAAAAAGAGGGGCACCAGCATGGAAGCTAAGCAATGTACTACTGTGGACGGGATTAGCAACAAAAGATATTTTAGCCACTTAAAAAAAAAAATCAATATCAGATTAAGTGTATATTTAGAATATTTTCAGTGCTTTACTTTGCTGTCCGACAGCCTTTTCTGACAAGAAAGTGCCATCATATAAGCCAAACAGCACTCTCTCCAAACCCACCAGACTTCAGATGTGAAAACAGTATTTTTATTTTATCAGAGCACAGGAGTTGCTGGTCTACCGCTGTCTCGATCTGTCATTTTGTTCATTGAATTGTGTGACTTTGGTGTTTTAAACGGATGGTTCGGATTCACTGAAGTCACACAAACAAACTAACAGATGGAGGCAGCAGTAATCTAACAGCTCCTTTTTTAAGCGAGGTAAAATGACTGGTTCCACTCATGGAGTTTGGTTGGTTTAGACGGAGGCACATTTGGCTTATATAACAGCAGTTTCCCATCAGAAAAGGCTGCCTGATTGCAAAGTAAAGCAATAAAAATACTCTGAATAGAGCGGACACTTAAACTGATACAGATTTTTTTAGGTTGGCTTTTAAAGAGTGGATATCTCTAAGAAACATCACTAATAAAGCTTCTATATTTTTCTACAGGATTTCCATTGATACCAAATAAACTTTATTACACTGATAAACAGCTGAATAAAGCAGTGGAATATGTCTCCAACGGGCTAATCTGTAATGTTTTCACATCTTATTTGTCAAACCAATATATGTGTACAGAAAAGACACACAAGATATACAAGATAAAGCCCTCCTTCAGTGTTCTGTGTACTGTATTGCAGACACTATTAGATAAACCAAATACTAACACAAATCAACTTCAGCACAACTCAAGGCGATGCAGCATATCTAATGCCATACACAATAATTCTGCATGGCTAGCTTTCCACCCGTGGCTTAGAGTGTTACAGTATTAGCGACTGAGCCAGGATAGCCCTGCCCGGCTGCAGCGAGTGAACGCCATTCACTGGGACTGTCGTGTGATTGGATTGAGGCAGACCTAAGCGCAGCTCGAGCTGCACTTATCAGCTAGCTGGCAGATAGGACTTGTCATACTGCCTGTCAGATCTGATGAGGGGACCACAAGCCTCACAATGGAGCTAAAATGCAATCTCCTCCTCTGCAGCTGCATGGCCTGCCTCAGGGACACGCTTATTAGACTTTGTAAACAGCCAAATGTGAGCGCTAAACTGTAAGAGCTACTGTCAGGCAGGCTGCCTCAGCCGGCTAGCCAAGACTGGGAGCAATTCTACACAAAACTAGTGTTGTAATAAAGGGATTTACTAGAAACCAAAGACTTAAGTGAATGGTAGGGTTATTGAAAGAACATGCATGGCCTCAGAGATGTCTCCAAGCCTCAGACTGTATTTCAGCATTTCAAAATTATGGCGTTCCCCTATTTAGCATTTATAAACACTAATGCACGATTATAACACACTAAATATGTTGTAAATAAATAATTAAGGGGCAGTTTTTTTAACCATGATCAGTGAGCCGCTGGGAGTACCTGTCGATGTCTTTGGTCTGTGCTGTTTTTAATCTGTCTTCTGTATGTGTCCTACCTACGGGTATCAATAAAGTTACCTTGAACCTTGATTCAACTGTTTAAATGCATTCATCAACAACTTTAACTCTTTAACTTCCGTTTATGTGTATATATCATTAGATATGATTACACCTGTTATACTGTGTGTAATTTACACCTTGTTTTATATGCATTATTATTATAGATGCATTAATAAACACTTAAAAGTCTTTGGTCTTTGGTTTTACAAACCATTTCATATAAACTACACGTTCAATGGGGGGTTAACATAAAATCTTGCAAAAGTTGCTCTTCAAATTAAATTTCAAAGTAAACTGTGCAAAAGTCAAACCAATTTCTACTTAAATATCCTCGAGGCGAGGTGAAATTAGACTGACTTACAATGAAAACATTTATCCTTATCTCAGGTTGTATAAATTAATCTGAATCAAAGGGGTCTGAAAATATGACTGAAAAAGAAAAAAAGTTCCTGTCGCTCAACTTGCCCCAGATTAGGGGTAAATTGATCCGAGTCAGTAGGTAAATATAGCACCTGATTTCTCAAATTTAATTCTGAGCATAATTTTAAAAATTCACCCCTAATAAAGGTCATTTAAAGGACAAATGTGTAATAAATTTACTGTATTAAATCATCAGAGATTAAAGGCATAATTCAAACAGTTTCCTAAAAAAACGAAACAATGTATAGACTCAGCAACACAGTCCCTTTCAATTATCACTTAAGACCTACTAGAAGTGTGAGGTGGTGGTTATATCTGCAGAAATCCTTCCCTCCGCCTGTAAACTTAATTATTTTGTTGTGCTCAGGACACTTTACCAACCCGAAAATATTACAAATATATTGGCAAAAATATTTTCTGGCGCATTTAAGAACAACTCAGAGAAATCCTACTGATTTTACCTTTAAGGAAAGTACTTCTCTGACAGCAACGCTACAGCCACCTGTTTCACATTTATTACTTCAACTCCACTGTGTATTTTCAGAACAGTGGGGGGTCAGGATGACAGGCTTAGCTTTACATTGGCAGAGAACTGAAAGAGTTATAATCAGCTGATCAACTTACAGTGTAGGACTTGTCACTTGTCATTGCCAAAGTATATATTTGTGCTCATGCTGCGCTTGTGTAGGTTCAGTGTCCCTGCAGCCTGCAGGTGACTTCAGCTTCAAGTCTGGGAAGGACTCACTTCAACTATACATCGTATATCAACCTATTTAATATACAAGCTATGGCTCCAATTTGCAATTTGGACTGAAGTGCTCATTTTTTAACAGAAAGGTGTTACAAATAGCTCCTTTAAAAGTACACTTGATAGTTTTATTTCTTTTACTAAAGCTAACTTGTTGTAGTGTGTAATATCATTATATATGATCACACATTATACAGTACTTTGTATATGTGGAATTTTCACCTGTGATAAACATGTTTCAGATGCAATATAAACATTGATACCTTAATAAATCCTCTATGGTCTTTAGTTATAGGACATTATGCTATAAACTAACTAATATAAACTATATGTTAAATGCGGGGCTTAAATTAAAGTTTTGCAAAAGTTAAAAAAAAGTCAAAGCTCCTTTAAGATTTTTTGGGATCGTATTTTCTGAGCAAAGGTTTCTCGAACTTCCAACTGAGAAAAGTGCACGGCTCTCTTTTGTGAAAGCCATGGAGGCAGTATTCCTACATAGTTTTGCCATGCAGTACAGTGACACGTCTACAAAGGAAATAATGAGGGATGGAGTGAGAAATGGAGGTCTCCACAATGCTGGGCTGATTATCCTTTATTAGAATGTTCCTGCTCCTTTAACTCTCACGTCTAACCACCCAGGTATGGAGTCCTCAGCTGGATGCCGCTGCTATTGAGACCAGTGCCTCGCTTTTTCTTTCTTTTTATTTATTTTTTAACCTTCTCCCTGTCTCAAAAAAAAAAAAAAAAAATCACTCCCCCATTTTAATATAATCCCTCTTTCGTGTTCTCTGATTATGGCCCTTTCACCAAATGCCTCCCGGTTCCCCTGAAATAATGATATTTAAACAAGCGGATATGCATAGGGTTGCCAAAGGAGGCCCAGGGACGTTTAATATCTGGCTGAGTACAAAGAGCGAAGGAGAAAGAGACCAGGTTGACGGGAGACTCGCTCCTTTTTCCATGGAGCGCACAGGCTCTGTTCTGCTTTCCTGAGATCATTAATTTCTCCAAAAGAGATCTCCCCGGGTGAGACTCATTCACATGCAGATGGCACTATTCCTCGGGAGCCTCTATCGCTCTTTCTCTCTCTTTCCATCAGGCCATTTAGTGTTCCCTTTCTCTCTCTTTTGCTGTGTCGCTCCCTCCTATATTAAGCAAACGGTTAGCTTGGCAGCCTTAGGTGACATAGCACTCATATTTCAGCACTGGGGAACAGGAGTAATGCAATGTGCTGCTATGGATACATTACATGAGAATTTGTCTCTTTTAAAGTGAGCAAAGTCGGGGAGGGCGTCACTTAGTGATACAGGCATTTATCTGTGGAGATCATTCTTCTTCTCCATCCTTTATTATTCGCCAACCTAAACCTTCCTCCTTTTCTTCCTCACGCTTGACACGTGGCTCAATATCTGGCATTCCGTGTTGTGATATGCGATGTTACAGATGTCACGCCACCAGGGGAGAGCCCGTTTATGTTGCATTGAAGAGTGAATGTTCCCATGTTTCCCAACAGAGAAGACAGCTCTCTGCCCTTTGCTGCTGTCACTCTCGTTCTCCCGCGGTACAGTAACGTAGCCGGAGTTAAAGGGCTCTGTGAAACCGAAAACCGCTGCAACTCCTGCGCTGGTGTGTGCCACGGCAGTAATTAGTAATTTGTGACCCGTTACTGCATGCATTTGTGCAGTAACCCAGAGGCGTTAGCGGCAATCACCCCCCCCCACACACACACACCCTCCCCCCAGTTCATATCTAACCTGATAGACTTTGATGACACGCTTCTTTGAAGACCTGATCAAAGACGAGAGCCTTTGATGAGAGTGATGTTTGCTGTTGCTGAGGAGGTAAGGGGGAATACCAATCGTCTTTTACAGGGAGAGACAGACGGAAAGAATGAGAGACGGAGAGGGACGGAGGGAGTGAGAGAGAGAGAGCATGCACTACGTTCAAAATAAGAGTATGTGACTCTCTTTAGAAATTCATATATTCTATATATCTATATCAACATGTTTGGTTTATTATTCATGTTGTAGATTTGAGCTTAAAATATGATCAAGTATGCTTCTGAAATATCACTAGTAGAGGTTAGAGGAGCACAGAGACGTCATTATCTGTATCTGTTCAATCAAACAAATTATCTGTCTCTGCAGGCTATCTGTATTCACATAGAATACTGGAAATGGGTGTGGTTCATACCAGAAGTCACGTTAAATTGGGCAAATATCGTCTTTTATAACCCAATATCCATTGGAAATGCAATTGCCGTGCCTTCAAAGCATGAACCTGATTTAATATTGGCATATAATCAATTATGAAATATATTTCCACATCCGCATGGCGCATACTGTAGTTTTGATCTCTCTATTTACAGAGTGAATACCACCACCACCTCTTTAACTGGGGGACATTAAACAATCACAAACGGGGAAAAAAAAGTTTTATAATTGAAATATTCTGTTTTGTGTTGAAAAAAGGAAGCCTTGTCATTAAAGATATATAAAATGTCCTTTAGTTGGAGGGTTCATGTTTCTTGATATTTTCATTGTACTGCAGCTCAGTACTAAAATATGCATGATTCTAATTATATTGTAATATTAAAATGATGTACTTGTGTAAATATATACTTACACTTGGTATTGTGTTGTATTTTACAGATTGTTTTTCCTGAATAATGACAAGCAAATTCAGATCGAAGAAATATCAGTTTCAATCATTATTTGTGCTTTCCTGAATAACATATTCAGATTCAGGCGCAACCCTTGAAGTGGCGTATCTGTTCCTCTGCCAAAAACACATTTCATGTGTGTATGTGCATTTACACCAGAAGAGGTCAGGGCCTGCACCTGAACTTTCTGTGGTAAACTCTACTTATTATATATATAGCTGCTATACAAAAGAATATAATGTTTCAACCAAGTATTGAATTAAAGTTGGGGTAGACAGTTTAGTTTTGGCATCATTGAGCAAAAGTTAAAAAGTTAGATAATGACCTTTGAGCATAATGTTATTCAAATGGTCTGACAGAAGACTATGGCCAGTCCCAGTTCAGTAATAGACGTTTTGTTTAGTCTCACTCCCAAAATGTTAGTATTTCACTATCTGGGAGCCAGACGCAGCAATCAACCATCTTCCAGCCACCATTTCAAAGCAAAGGGAATTTGACAAATTGGGAATGATAGTTAGTTTTGCATGTTAATTGGTCTAAAACCAAAGTATAGGATCAACTGAAATTTAGACATGATGATGGCAACACATGCAAAGTTAAATTATCACCAAAGTAATTATAATTCGTCTTGATGGGGACATATTCATCCAGTTCATCGGCTCATGCAGTATTTGTTGAGTAATTCAAATCAAAACCACAAATGTCAACCTCATGGTGGAGCTAGAAGGAAAGTCAAGAGATAACTCAACAGATATTGAGATATTTAACAGGATAAGTGAAAACTTTGACCTGCCAGTGACGCCAGAAGAAAAAGGCAGTGGATCACCAAAGTCAATAGGAT
>JAJHUR010097999.1:0-12736 GCA_027495735.1 Lutjanus campechanus
TGCAGTAAGATAACATCTAAAGCCTTATCTCACTGCAGAAACTGCAGAAAATAAGCTTAGCTTAGTTTGGTTTATTTGCACACACACATATATATATATATATAAAAAGACAATAAGGATTTAAAGACAGTTTGAACATCGTGCAAGAGAGGCTGGAAGACAAAACTGACATAAAGATACTTCCTCTATATCAATGATTATCAACCTGGGGGCCAGGACTCCCAAGGAGGTCACAAGATAGTTTCTGGGGGTCACCAGTTGTTTGTGGAGGATAAAATAAAATAAAATATTGTGGCAAGCAGCATGAAATGAGAGCCAAGAAACAGCTCTTAGCGAAGTCAGCCCTTTAAAGCAAAAATACACATTTTCCTCCGGCCTGCTGTTTTGAGGATATCAGCCGTACAGATGTCTGCCTTCTCTCTAATATAATGGGACTTAATGACACAAGTCCTGTGTTGCTTCAAGAAACAAACAAAGAAACAAAAAAACTTGTGGTTTCAGTGTCTTTTTTTCCAAAATCCTGAGCCAGTTACTGAAGATAATCCACAGACCTTGTTGTGAGCAGTTTCAGGGACAAACTACTTTCTTTCTCGGAGAGATAAAGTTGTTCCAGTAGATTAATAAAACTGCTGGATTATTTTGAGCAACCAAGTCATGATTTTCGAAAAGAAATACTGGTTTTGAATTTTTAATGTTTTTTTGTTTTTTTTGGTACTTTGATCACTACAAGTCAAGCACCATTTAGTCCCCTTATACTGGAGAGAAAGCCGTCATCTCTAAAAACCCATATCTCCAAAACTCTGCAACTCAAAACACAAGTGTAGATGGAAAAGTAGCACTACAGGCCAGAGGAAGAATATGTATTTTTGATTTTGGGACAAGCATGCAAGCGATGTGAGTTTGGTAGCTATTTAGCTTACAACTAGTTTGCCATCACTTATATAAATTTTTATATGTGTATTACTTGTTTTCTTTGCCATTTTGTGTATTTTTTAAATTGTGCAGTTAAACTAAAACTAATCATTCTCAAAAAATCCTTTTGAATCAGTAAAATCTTGAGAGAAGTGGGACAGGTGGAGACCCAAACTGTGTTACAATACATAAGTATAAATCAAGCAGTTAATAAAAAGTACAAATACAGGAACGATTAATCAAATGAACAAACTCTACTCAAGATACCAACATAGGTCAGCGTTGCATCTTCAATGTTTTGCAGCCGACCAATAAGGCAGGACTAAATGCTCCTTCATCCTAGAACAAACATTTAAGCGGATCTCACAAATGGGCATTATGGAGGAAAACATGTTCCATCACGGAGGCTGCAGCTCTGTGATTTACAGCCGCAGCCGTCTTCATATATCTGAGTGAGAATCACTGTCTGGTGTCGTCTCAGTCCAGCGGGCAGGACTCAGTCCAAGGCCCGGTCTCTTTTCATGGCTCTCAGCTGTATGAAGCTGTAGTAATTGCCCCAAAGAGCTGCTTCGATAGAGAGGAAGGTGCAGAATGACTGATTTAGTAACTATGAGCTTTCTAATGGAATTCTCCGGCTGCCTCTCGGGCACTCAGGCTGACAACCATTACCTGAACTGATGCATAGTCCATTACGGGATCCCCCACTTTAATAGAGTGTCTATCATGTGAAATACAGAGACGTCAGGTGCCAAAGCATGCACTCTCACCCATGTGTGAAGGTTTAACCCAACTCAAATGGCTTCTCTTTTCAGACTCGCTGCTGCTGCACGGCCTTACACATGTACTGAAGATCAACAGAGAGAAAGAGAAAACGCTGCTGCTGTTAGACGCTGAGAACACTCGGAACTGAGACTCTCTCAGGCAGGACGGGAGGAACTGAAGGAAGTGCGAACAGCAGCCGATCATCAGGCCGTGGCCGTCTACAACATTAAAATAGGTTTCAATTACATATTTTATTCAGAATACTGTAAAAAAAAAAAGCACTATAAAATACTAGTGAGGAGGTTGGAGCTAATTATTTTAGGTTGTGATTGAAAGCAGGAAAATATCATTTGTTAAGCGACAGGCTCAAAAAAGCACAAAACATGTGTATCTGCAAAAGCATTAAACAGAAATATGAGTGCATATTCTCACAGAATAGAATCTGATGCTGATATTTTCCAGTAGAACAGTAGAGATTAAAGAGATGCACCTGAATACAAATACTTTATTTGCAAAGGCACAAATATTCTGATGGAATCAGATATTTCTTCTTTCTGAATTCGCTTGTTATTAATGTAACACAGTAATATCCAGTGTACCACTTTTTTACTTTTATTTAAGTACAGTTTTACAAAAGAACTTATTTTAATAGTGTAATATTATTTAAATATATGATATCAATATTGTGCAGTGAACTGCAGAAAGATTAAAACAAGAAACACGAACATGAACACAGCATCATTGTAATTTAAGATTATTCACTTCAACTGAAGGATATTTTTGTATCTTCACTGTAAAGTTTCTATTTTTAATGTAAAACAGAATCTTTTTCTAAAATTTTATTATTTTGATTGATCAATGTCCCCCAGTTAGCAGGGGTGTGGTGGGGATTCAGTAAATAAAACTTAGTTCAGTTAAACATTCAAATTAAAGAAAGATAGATGGAAAATATGTATAATACAATTAATTATATTGATTATAATAATCAAAATTAAAAGAATTGATGCCTTTTGGCATTTAATACATCTTTTTTTAAAGTAAGTATCCATGTAGTAAGTGTGATAATGTACAGTGAGCAGGTCATTACTGTGAAATAAACCCTACATCAGCCTGTCAGGGTTTATTTTGCAATAATGACCTGCTCACTGTACATTATCCCTTATAATGCACCTAAACACAAGGGAAATTAGGAACAGCTGTTAATAATTCAACCCAACAAAAGCTTGTATCTTTTTTAAATTTTCTATATTTGAACAGATTTTAATATCAAATATACAATAACCAGAGTTACAGAGTCTTTTCAAACATTATTTCATCTCTAAATGCTGAAATATTCTCACAACATGGAGGAAAACTGATCATCACACACACAGTTTAGAGTTTCTAACAACCTTCAGCAGGAGTTTTTCTTTTTTTACTTCCACTCAGTCGTCATTTCAGTTCAGTTCAGTTCAGTTTTTTTGTTGTTAAAGTTTTCTCTTTGATGAGTCTGGACCATTTTTACTCGCAGCAGCCGCCCTTTTCTTGTCTTTCATCAGCTCCTCCCGGGCCATCGGCTCGATGATGGCGCCCAGCTGCGTCACCACCTTCGGCTTGCTGACCTTCTTCACCGTCCTCTCCGTGTTCCAGGTGCGGCCCAGCGGCGAGCGGATGGTGCTCTCGAACTGGGCGTGGTTCTCGAAGGGGAACGGCAGCGAGTTCACCTGGTGGGCGGCGATGGCGCCGTTCCTCTTCTCTGAGATGATGACGCTGGGCAGCCGCTGGTCCTTCCTGGGCCGAGGCGGGGCCGGCTTGGTCCTGAACTTCCTCAGTTTTTTGCGGGACGGCTTCAGGCCCGTCCCTCCCCACTCGCCCCACCCGGGCAGCGTCAGGTCCACCACCTTAAAGACAAAAGACATATTTGACTACAGGGAGGCAGGAGACAACTGAGCAGGTTTGCTCCTACACACTGTAAAGTATCATCTTTCAGTCTCATCTCATCTTTTCTCATTAACTTAACCTAAATATGCAACTTAAATTTTAAGGCAGCCATGACACTAGACATCTACTAGCCAGAAGTAGTTTTATTTATTAGCAGTTATCAAATAATAACAAAGACTAAAGTTAATTGTCATGTTTAATGTTGGGGTGCAATCTCAATAAAATGTCAGAAAATAGAGAAAATTGTCCATCCCAGTTTTTCAAAGTCCAAGGTTATTTCTTTCTATTATGTCTCGTTTTTCTCAACTTGTCTTTTCAAATTTAGTCAACTTAAAATTTTAAGATTTGAGGTTAGTTTGAGGTTAATTCAGTTTTATAAAAGTAACATAAAACTTCATAATCCAATCAATTTTTTATTTTTACGACCCGTCAAAATCGCATTTAAGACATTTTAGGGACCTGCAGAAACCCTGAGTATCTCTTTGTTACCTTCGGCTTCCCCGCATCCTCTTGCTTCCTCTTGTCCTTCAGGAAGTCTGCGATGACGTCGTCCCCGGCGAAGGCCTCCTTGATGAGCCCCCTCTGGTCCTCGTTGTCATCGGAGTCCTCGGCGTCCTCGACGGTCGGAGTGAGCGGGACTTTGACGTGTTTCGCCTCTTTGGTGAGGACTTCTTTCAGCTCGATCTTCCTCTTCTTCTTTTTTCCCGCCTTCTTAGCTGCAGACGGTGGGTTTTCTGCAGCAGGTGGAGGCTCAGCAGATGCTTCCTCAGGTGCCGACTCCTCCTGACCGAGGAGCTCCACGTCATCCAGAGTCCTGACCCTCATCAGTCCCTCCTCCAGCGGCGCCGACGTGTCCATGTGGCTATTGGCGTCTGCTGCCGCCTCATTTCTCTCAGCTTCTGTTAGTCCTCGGAAAACTCTTGTGAACTCTGACAGCTCCTCATCCTCTTTGTCAGAAGCTTCTGCTGCAGATTTATCCTCCTGCACCATCTCCTCCACCTCCTCTTTATCATCAGGGGCCTCTGCTACACCTTTCTCCTCCTCCTCCTCATCGTCATCGTCCACAGTTATCACAGGTATTGTTTCGGCCTCCTGAGCCTGACGCTGTTTCCTCTTCCTTTCAAACTCTCTGAGCAGCGCCTCCTCTTCTGTCTCCTCCACCTCCTCCTCCTCCTCTTCTTCTTCTCCACCTTTATTTCCCACCATCTCCTCCTCTCCTGTCAGATCCACAGTCTCACTCGCCTCCTTCTCCGCGGGGTCTTCCGTCAGCTTCCCTCTCATCCAAGGGTTTGAAGGGTCGACTCCTCGCTCTGCATCGTTCACAAAGTCGGGCAGCACCTCCTCATCGCCTGCTCCCTCTTCCTCTTCTTCCTCCTCCTTATTCAGCGCCGTCACCATCTTCTCCGTCAGCTCCTTGTTCATCTCCAGCTGCTGCTGCATGGCTTTTCGCGCCCCCTCGTCATACTTCGCCATGATGGCCTTGGATTTAGCCCACTTGCCGCTGTTCTGGTGCTTCAGGGACATCCGCTCCTGCATCCTCGCCACCTCCATCTTGTTCAGCTCCTCCAGCGCGGCGGCGGGGTCCGTCTTCACCATCTCGTCGAACTGCTTCAGGAACTCTTTGCGTTTGGCCTTGTTGTGGACCTTGTGGTACTTCTTGCTCTTGATCTTCCTCTCGCGGCGAGCGCGGGCCTCGTAGTAGGACTGGAGGGCGCGAACCTTCTGCAGCTCCGCGCGCCGGATCTTCGCCTCCTCCAAGCTCATCGCCCTCACCGACGCCTCCTCCGCTGGGGTCAGGACGGGGTCGTTGATGGGCTGTTTGTTGGCGGACAGCAGGGCGAAGATCTCTTCCTCGAGCGGCGTGCGAGCCTTCCAGCCCATCACCACCCGCTCCATGGGTTTGGGGCCTGCCGACTCCTGGTTCAGGGGGAAGAAGAGCTGCTCCGCCCTCTGGTTCTGTTTGATGATCCCTTTCCACTGACTCACCTATGGGGACCAATCAGAATGGGTTAAATTCAGGACAGGGGAGAGTGAGAACCCACAACCCATGAGAGAACTTGCAAGAATGATCATTTTAACCTGAACCTGTTTTTGTCTAAACCTAAACCTAACCAGATCTTAAACCTGCGTTCTTACTATGGCCAGCAGGGGGCGACTACACTGGTTTTTGAGTTCAGTAAAGAGTTTCCTGATGAGTTTATGGTCTCAATCACTTGTGTCTCCAGTGACATCACTGGATGCAGGAAGAAAACAGATTTTGCAGCAGGAGGACTCTTTTTTTCTGTCAATACAGCAGCACTGATGAATTTATTGCTGTAACTGACAATATTTTCCAGTTGACTGGACATCCACATGAAAAGTGGTGAAGTGTCCCTTTAAGGACGTCTGCTCACCTCTTTGGACGCCTTTTGAAACGCCACGTCTCTCTGGATCCTCTCCGTCTCCTGTTTGCTCAGAGGACTCTCGATGGTGTTCTTCACCCTCTGCAGGTTCTTCAGCTGCTTCCGGGCCTTTGCGGGGACAGCGGGGGTCTTCTCCATGGTCCCGATCAGGTCGGACAGGTCGATCTTGTCCCCCTCCCCGTCCAGGTTGACGGTGAACTCGGACATGTTGACCGCAGCCTCGGACCTTTCTCCGGCATTTCTCTTCCTCTTGTTTCCACCCAGAGAACTGATGGCTGCCAGCAGCTTCTGATGTTTGCGTTCATCCTCCTCATCTTCTTCCTCACTCGTGATGTTTTCATCTTCTTCATTTAACTCCTCCTCATCATCATCGTAGTGCACATCTGTCTGCACAGCTGGACCTTCATCTTTAACCTCGGAGCTCTTCTTCTTCGGCTTCTTTTTAATCACTTTCTTCTTAGAAACCTTCGCCATGCTGCAGTAAACACCGCTGGGAGCAGTCAGAGCAGCGGACTGTACACACGTGTGCCGTAAACCGAGCCGTTGTCGTAAATCAGTCGCCAGTGGGAGCAGCACTGTCGCAAAATAACTCTAGGGCTCTGTTTTTTTCCCTCCTCTCTCTTTATTGAAACGCTTCCACATTTAATAAAAGATAGAATAAAAAATAACACTAACATAAATAAAGATAATAATTATGAATAAATAAATAGCAAAAAGAAATTAAATTAAAAAGATTTGTTTCTAACACTTGAAACATAAACAGCCTAGTGCATTGATGATGATTTTAATGATTTTATCCATAATTGGGATGTTTTGGATGCCTTTCTAGAATACATGTTTCTAAATGATTAAAAACTAAATAAATAAAGTCTAAAAAACAGTTGGAGTTGAATGTGGCTCATAAGATAAGATAAGATAAGATAAGATAATCATTTATTCATCCCACACAACAGGGGACTTGCAGTGTTACAGAAACCACATAAAGAAGAGCAAATATAAAAAAAAATGGGACCAAAACAAACAAGTGTAAAGATAAAAAACAGGAACAATATAGACAAGTATAAATGACTCCTGGGTGCTTCATTTTTTCGTTACAATTTTTTAATGTCTGTGTCAAACTATTTGTGTTTAGGGTTCCTGGGGATTTCAGTCAGAGTCATCCAGCTCAGGCTATGCAGTTTTAACAGATGGACAGATTAACAGATTTAACAGGGTTCCTTGCCTGCTCTGTTGATTTTGTTGTACATATGTAAATTAACTGCACCTTTCCTAAAATGAGAAAATGCTGTTTCTTCATTTGAAATGAATTTACATAACTAATAATGTGATGAGAAAGAAATAAGTTAGCATTTTGCTATGATGGTTGTTTCTTACATAAGTTTATTCTTGGGCTCCCCAGGGACCCGAGTGAGTTGTCCTTGTATTTAAAATAGAATCAGGGTTAAGTGCGTCAAACCAGTCAGTCATATGAAAATAAGCAATCTGAATCAGAATTATGTTTATTGCCAAGCAGGTTTACAATTCACATGATAATAGACACAGTACGGTAAAGAAAAAAGAAAAGAAGTCAAAAATCATATACAGATTGCAAATACATTAACACCAATTGAAAGATGTGGTCTTGTTTCTGAATTGTAATAAAGGCTTATAATTTGTTAACAATTTTCTCAAGCTTATGTCTTATCAGCAAATGTATTATGTATTTATTGTTTGTTTGTATGATTTTGTAAATTTTTTGTTTGCTTTTATTTTCCATTTTGTTATGTTCAATAACACCGTTTTGTGATTGTTGTGAAATGTAAATTGACTTTTTTTTTTCAATACGGTCGATTGTAATATAATTTTTTAATGTAACATTAAAAGAAATGTGATCAATGAAACAAAACATCATAAATAGAAAAAAGAAAAATGTACAATAAAAATACTGAAAATGAAAATGTGTTAAATATCCGTTTTTTTAAACGTAAAACGTGAGATTTTAACTTTAAGTTTGTATTATAATGTGTTGCAAGGGCGATATCTGCGCATATATGTATTTCTTTAACTTTCTTTTGTAATAAATTGTATGGTTTATTTATTTCTTCTTCTACCCTGTGTTTTGCAGCTGATTTTAGTGATCTCGGAGCGCCCCCTGCCGGCTGAAAGTGCGCCTGCATGTTGTGTTGTCTACATGTTTGTGCTCTTCATTTTCACCAGTTTAAAACACAAACTAAGCTGGCAAATACTATAACATGATGTTGTCTTATAATGTTATCTGTTTGTGTGTATCCGTGAATTCAACATTAGGCGGATATCTGCCTATCACATGTTACGGTCATGTGATCTGTCAGCAACACTCCTATTCAACATGGCGGCGGCTTCGTCTGTTTTCCACAGAGTGAGAACTGGCTCCAAAATTGGAGCTCAGTACGACCAAGATGGAAACCTTATTCAGGTAAAGAACATTTAATTCACATGTTAACCACTGTAGTAAGACTTTTACTGTGAAAACCTAATTTATAACGATACATGTCAACAAGTAACATGGATGCTAGTTAGCTAACGATGGAAAAAGCTAAATTATAACGGATGAATTGAAACTCTGCTGTCATAAAAACGTCTCAATGGTGAGTTCAAGAACAGTTTGAAGACAGTATTTATGGAGGAATGCAGACATTCCTCCTTAAATGTCACCAGATTTGTCTGGTGACCCTTTGAAGGGGGCCTAACCCCTAGGTTGGGACAAAACTGACTAACTGTACATTAAGACGTCAAAACTGGCTAAAGTTACAACATTAAAATATTGCTTATTGATGATAATGATGATGATGAATCATCAGTTCTAACAACATAACAATGTCATACATAATGTGTTAGTTATAGGGGGCAGATACTCTAAATACTTTAGCTGGTGATACTTCTGTACTTTTACTTAAGTAAGACTTTAAAGTAAGGACTTTTAGTATAGTACAGTATATTATTTTTTTACATTGTGGTGTAAAGTAGCAGACAAAAGTGCAGATGATAAGCTAGCATGAGAAAAGGCATGTGTGGTGTGAGAGCATATGATCTGTGTCAACTGCATGAGTCTTGTGCTCAATGTATGAGAGTTGGCAGCCCTGGATTCAGCGTCTTGCTCAAGAGCACTTCAGCAGCACCAGAGGAGGCTGGTTTTCTACAGAGGATGATGATAATTATGTGCGTTTGTCTCCCAGGTGGAAACCAGGGAGGATGAAGAGCAGAGCGTCAAGCTGGCAGAGATCCTGGAGCTGCTGCTGGCTGCAGGATACTTCAGAGCTCGAATCAAAGGACTGTCACCTTTTGATAAGGTACAAACAATGTTGCTGATCCATCAAAGGGGCCATTACAGAACATTTTACCTGTTAATTTGATAATGATTCAAGTTTTACCCATAGATTTATGATAATGAACCAGACAAGGCTTTGCAGCTCAGCCTTGGCTCCAATTCCTCCCAGTGGTCACTTGCGGTATTGCAGTGAAAAATTCCCCACCGGCCCAAAAGGCATTTTGCCACATAAGCCACCATTATAAAAGGAATATCTGTACAAGTGTTGACTGGACACCTCGAACTGCAAACAAGCTCAGTTATGACTCTCTATGAAGCACCATCTTTGCACGCTGTGTCTAGTTCACTATAGTACATCTATGGTTTTACCAAACTGTTAATTGGGCTTCAGATGAATCTTGTCAGTCAATGTTGGCACTGATTTATCACAACAGTGAACCTCCACCTTCACTCAGCTCGCCTCCTCCTCCTTCTCCTCCTCCTCAGGTGGTTGGAGGTATGACCTGGTGCATCACCACATGTAACTTTGACATCGACGTGGATCTTCTTTTCCAAGAAAACTCCACCATCGGACAGAAAATGTGAGCGTGTTTTCAGCTTCTTTTTTTTTTCCTGAAACTTTCTGACAATCTTACTTTTAATATTTTTACTTGTGATCTTTTTAGACTCTTTAATTCTTCTGTATATACAGGAGCAAAAAATTCAAATTCAACATAAATCTCCTGAAAGCTCCATTCACTGTGACTCCAGACAAAAGTAAAAGTAGTATTTCTCAAAGTTAGATAGTTATGATGGTTTTGGCCATTATTTCTTTTCCCTTTCGATAACAGCGTAGTAACTGGCGTGATTGTAGAGAAAAGGTTGCTTCAGTCACTGATGAGTGCTTCGTTTCTCTTTGCAGAGCTCTGACGGAGAAGATCGTGTCCGTGCTGCCGAAGATGAAGTGTCCTCATCGCTTGGAGCCCCATCAGATCCAAGGACTGGATTTCATCCACATTTTCCCAGTAATACAGGTGAGACACACACTCATCCTGTGGACATCTGCATAGAGCATTCAAAAATAGTCCTAATGATAAAGTCATAGTTGTTTCTGTTTGTAATTTGTCCTCAAAGTAGTTTTTAAACATCTGTTTATCTGGCAAATTTGAATTAAATTTGTATCGTCTAATGAGATTTGTCTTGTGATCTGGAACTTAGTGCAGGACTTCAGTATCAGCTCATAGATGCATCATGTTCACATCAGTCCAAACAAAAGGCTCAACTGGGGGACAGTTCAGTGTTTATGGATGTTTTCTTCGTACCAAGTGATTCTTTTATCTGATGAGTTGTCTGTTGTGTCTTCTGTCAGTGGCTGGTGAAGAGAGCCATCGAGACGCGGGAGGAGATGGGCGACTACGTGAGAGCGTACTCCATCTCTCAGTTCCACAAGACCCACAAACTCCCAGAGGTAAGAACACAGCACCAGAACTTAGTGTAGTGGTTGGTGGAGTGACCTCCAGATGATTACAGCTCATGAATGTTGGAACATTGAGATGTTTATAGTACGCCTGGGCTGTATGGCTTATAAATAACATCTTGATGTTTTTTTTTCCGGCTATTTTGTGATATACCATATACACCATGATACACACATTTTCTAAATTAAAAAAAAAAAAGAAAAGAAGTTTTAATTAGCCAAAATTATGAGATGGTTAATCACAGAATTGACTTTTCAGTCCAACTATTGAGGTACTCAGATAATTTGAAATACCAAAGAAAAATGACCACATTTCCACCTTGTATTGAAATAAGATCTGTATCTGGACACATTACCTGGATAATAAATTATATGATCTTTGACATCGGACGTGAGTCCCAGAGAGCAAAACCTGTGCTGAGTGTTTTGAGGTGGCGTCAAATCAGCCCCAGACTCCTGTCAGAAATCACAGAACTTTATGAGTTTTATCAGGCATTTCCCACCAGTGTGGCTTTAGTTTTTCACACAGTTCTGCTGAATGACTCATTGTTTGGTGCTTTCATAACACAGAATAAACGGATAAACTCAGTAATTTCACCAGAACTTTCAGCCCTATTTTATGTTAGCTCAAATCAAACATCTATATAAATATGATTTTATGTACAGACGCCTGCATGTTGTGTGGATTATCTTTACTCCTACCTAAGATCTGAACACAATACAAGTCAGATGTGATCAGACAGAACTGATCACATTCTGATCCCGACACATTTACACCTTGCATTTAGATTTATTTTTCCTTATCTCAATAACGTGAGCGGATACACATTGAATTTTCATATCAGATGTAAATGGGGTCACTTACTCTCATAATTGAGTATCTTTATCTGCATAATTTCTTGCTTTTTTCATTTCTTTCCTCTCATTGAGGAAGTACGTTTCATATCAGAAAGCAAAGTAAACAGAAAAACAGCAGAGTTCATCACGATCAGCTAAAGTCAGAGAATCAGAGAATCAGACATATACGAACCCTCACAGACATTCAGGAGTGTTTTGCAGATGTGAGGTTTTAATTTACCACTTTAGTTGAATTGTTAACGTGTAAAGTTTAAACCCAAACTGTTGTCATTACATGAAAAGTCCTTTAAGAGGTGCGAGTGTTGACATGTTCTGTGAAACTCTGTGAAACCAGGATGAAGAGTTTCTGCAGAGGAAAGACAAAGCTGTGAGAGCAGTTCTGGATGTACTGGTGAGTTTCTGCACCATCCGGTAAAAGCATGTACGAAATTATTAAGATAACTGTTTATGCTGTAAGAACAAGCAGCTCTCTGATACATCCTCTACAGTGTTTCCCCTATCCTGGTGCTCAGGGCTCACTGCCCTGCATGTTTTGGGTGTTTCCCTGCTCCAACACACCTGATTCAAATGATCAGCTCGTCATGAAGCCCTCTGCAGAAGCCTGATAACGAGCTGATCATTTGAATCAGGTGTGTTGGAGCAGGGAAACATCTAGAACATGGAGGACAGTGAGCCCTAAGGACCAGGGTAGGGGAAACACTGCTCTAACAGATTTTATTTTTTATACTGAATATAAGTTCTTACTGTGATATTTTCCAGGAAGTGTACAAACCTCAGAGAAAGTACAGGAGGCAGAGAGACGCAGGTGAACTGGTGGACGAGGAGTCCAGGGTTCACTCCACTCTGCTGGAATACGGCAGGTGAGACTTCACTTCAGCTGAAATTCATCTTTAACACATCCTGGTCACTTATTTTCATTTCCATGTATCATAGATGTAAACATGGACCTTTCAGTAAGCAGTCTTTGACCACATAATGAAGTGTACAGAGTTTTTAATCAAAATATTACACTTTGAAACTTGGTCTCAGCTTGCTGCCGTTTCTGACATGTTCGGATCTGTTTTTGGCCAAACTTGTCAACATCGTGTTTGTATTTTCTCAAAGAGGAAGCTGTTACATGAGCTGTCACAACACTAGTTG
>JAJHUR010098000.1:0-20911 GCA_027495735.1 Lutjanus campechanus
ATGATCATTTTACTCATTTACTCAGTGTCCCACAACTGTTCCAAATTCTTCTGTCAACCATCCTAGACTTCACAACCATTGTACCAACTAACATCTAAAATATACACTTTTTTTTAATCTCACATCTCTTCATTGACTCAGTCTGGTCCGGGGCTGCAACTAACACTAACTAAGTTTTCAAATTAATCTGCGTCTGTTGTATTATGCCAGTATTGCCGATAACTTTGACATTTAAAAACTGAGATCGTGTTATCATATTAGTAATACACATGATAAATCAAATCCAGTGCCTCTTAACCCTACTGTATGCTCTTTATTTTCAGTGACTCTTTAGGAAGCAAGAAGGAAACAGAGTTGTACTTGTTTAGAGCCTTTTTGATTTTATTGTTGTGGCCAGATTTCACTGCCTGTCCTACATCCACTCCCCTTTACATGAACAGTGAGATCCAGTCTTTTCATTACAGGCAGGGCAAAACATAGAGCATACAGAGGGTAAATTCAAAGTAGTAAATTGACTTACAAAGCAGAAGGATATGGCGTCACCTTGTGTGATGTTTACCGTGCAAATCATTGACATTAGGTCGGCAATTCAAGTTATTTAGTGCTGCTACACCAAGTCCACGCATGCAAAATGAAATTATGTTAGTGGGATGTCTAAGTTTGATCATGATCCTCCTAAACACATCATGAATAACAAAGATTCATTTGACAGGTAGCATTATTTATTCATTTATTTATTTATTTTCCATAGATACCTGAAATTCTTTGACCAGTATTTATTTATTTTTATTTTTTTTTAGTGAAAATCTGATATTGTGACAGCCCTGCTTCAAATGGAAGGTGGTGGAGCAAGTTGTTTGCAGACTTTTATCACACTCGGAGACTAGATGGAAATTAATGTAATGTGATGCTTTGTTGAATTTCCATTTGTCAGAGTTCAAGTTCAGTCAAGGGACATCAGAGTCTTGCTTGAGCAGCAGCAGAAGCCTACTGTCCAAAGCATTCATCTCTGAGGGAACACTTTGATTTTGGATGACTTTTGAGGGAACATTTCAAACTCATCCACAGCAACATGATCACTCCACTAGCTGTCAATGAAAAAACACCGACTTCCCTTGAAAGTGACACTTCCTGGTAAAGCGCAGACTTAACGGTAAAGAGTAATGATAATAATCTTGCGTAAAGACAGATATGTTTGTTTTGTCCCAGAGCCTCGACCCTTCCCACTGTTAAAACACATTCACATCACCGCATGAAGGCTGCACACTGCAGAGCAGCGTTTCTCAACCACTGCTGAGAAGATCCTCGATGTTAATGCACTGACAGCGAGTCTCTGACTCTGTTTACATTGACAGCGAGATCTCAAACCTTAAAACAGAAACACCGTGGAGATCCATGTGACTGGGGGTCGGTAATACAACTTCCTGTGACGTTTTAATGTTGTGAGTGTGTCGTAATATTTGATTGTATAATATTTAGTTTAACGCATGGATTACAGTGAGAGTAGGGGGGCTGTTGAATTTGTTGTCACACAGAGCCTGAAGTTATTTTTCTGTGCTTGTGTGTGCATACAAAGCTTTTACAACCTGCCGTCCTTTGTGCCAGTTTATGAGTTGTCTTAACAGAAATTGAGGCAGGAGGAGATGAGATATCTGTGTTGCTTTTTAGACAGATTTTTGTAATCCTTTAATCTCCAGTGCCGGTGCCAGCTCAAACCCAACCACACCATCTTCTCAATTTCTTTCCTTTTTGGTCAGGCTGTACTGAATGTTTTTTTTTTTTTCCCACACTCTATTGGGTTTTAGAAACCAAAAATCTCTCAACATTTGAAATGAAATGATCACATTGTTATTATTTGACAGTCTAGATAAGTCCTATATTGATCCCTTACTCTGGAAATGAACAAACATGAAATAATTATTATCAAAGCAAGGGATGCAACCAATTATTATTTTCATGATTGATTAATCTGACAGTTGTTTTCACAATTATTCGACTCATCAATTAGTCTATAAAGTGTGAAGAATTGTGTAAAATGCTCATTATCATGTCTTTATATTGTTTCTTTTGTCCAACCAACAGTTCAAAACCCAAAACGACAAAGAAAAGCAGCAAATCCTTAAATTTAAGAAATGTTTGACAATTTTGCTTTAAAAAATTACTGAAGCAATTAATTGATTGTCAAAATAATCGACAAGACATTTCCTTTCAATCGATTAAATGATTAATAGGCCAATGGCTGCTCTAATTAAAGAAGTTAATGAGAACAGCTGATAAAATAAATAATTTAAATGTGATGAAAAAGGCTTTGAGAGTCTGGAAAGTCTTGATTCAAGTACCTTGAAACTGCTTGAATGTTATCCTTAAAAGGCTGTATGAACCTTGTCCTGACGTCATCCTTTTGACATTTTTATATATATTTAGCACATTCCTTGCTTAAATAAGGCCAAAACTCCCTCCATTATTTTTATCTCTGTTAGAAATGTCTGGACCGTTCAACGAGGATGTGGAATGTGTGAAGGTGTTGAAAGTTAATACCTCATCCATCACATGAACAAGGCATGTCTGCCCTGTCACTACACCAGCAGAGATGTCAGAGCTCAGTCTCCTTCCTTCACCAGTCTCTCTCCTCTGTCTCATTCATGGCACATATGGCACAGAGAGAAGCTGGTTACGTAAGGCATTGCGTGCATGGCAGAGACCGATTCACTTACGCTCCAGAGAGCCGCTGCCTGCCCCTGAAGCTCTGTGATGCCATGAGAGTTTTGGGGCGTTCCTGCTCTTTGTTTTGTCTGCTTTTGGGCGAAGATCAAGGGAGATTATATACGGTTTGCAAACAAGTAGAAGGCTGTTCTTGATTGCTACCTTGGTACGCTGCACCTACTCAAAAATTATACCTTGAAAATGGAGAAATAATTGCACGCTGGTGGTTCAGATTTGATCACTCCTTGACAAATCTTCATAAATACTTTCCCTTCTTGTCTTGTTTTTGGGGTTTTTTCTAATTTTGGAAGATTAAAAACACACTTCCTTTGCGGCATGTGTGTGTGTGTGTGCAGCGGGGTTGATCTTGCTGTCGGCCTTGGTTCTCCTCTGTGTAAATGCCACTGCTCAAAGCCTCCAAAACCGGATTCCGCCAGTTTGCAAACATAGCCTCACACACACACACACACACCGGCTGATACAAAAACACACAAACGGGATGCACACATGGACCCGCGCAGGGCAGACGCACGCAAGCTCATGTCTCCCAACTGCTTCAGGACAAGTGATGCGGAAGAAGGCGGGCGAATCACAGAGCGGCACGCAAATTGATGAAAAAAAGAGGGATAGAAACCATTTAGATGGAGGGGACATCATTTTAGGAGGGGTATAAAAGTGTTGAACACAATCCAATATAATTTCGATGCTGTATTTTTTTTTTCTTGAAATGAGCTGATGGCTTCCAGTTATGTTGTGGTTTGTCACATCTTGTGCTATCAAACCCTTTCCTGCTTTCATGTAACTTAAAGTTGTTGTGGCAGAGTTGGATCCTTTTCAGGACCACACACTGGCTCCCCAATTGAGCCAAGCTCTGCTTTCCCTCGAACTGCACAATAAAGCGAGGCGGAAGCGTTACTTACACTCAGCTGGATGCTTTTGTCAGAGAGGATGTGGATAAAGGGAGGGTTGTTGTAGTAAAAGGGGAGATGTCTTCTAGTGTGTGTACAGCAACTACAGAAGAAGGCATTTAGGTTGCTGTTAGTGCTATTGATTTTTACACGTTCTCAAACAGCTAGCCACTGGTGCGTAAAGATATCTTCTCTGCTTGTTGTGGCATCTTTCTTCTACTCTCAACTCGTCTTGATGGTTGTGTTAGGGGTGGATGGAAGGGTGCCATATCATGAGAATATCAGTATAATTTTTAATATGATAAAAAAAAATAATCATGACATTAAGCACCCATCACATCAAGCATGGCTAAAAGCTCAAGTAACATTGCCACCGGCTCCACAGTGGAGGAGTTAGTTCCAAAAAAGGGGAGCAACTTCAGTAGTGTGGGAGCGGTTTTACTACAAAAGATCAGTTGTAAAACAAACCACGCAAATATGTAAGAAGTGTAAGACGACTGTCACGACAAAATGGGCAGCTGATTTCACCACCTCAGGCAGAAGCACCCGGTTGACGACAAGGACAGACAAAAATACTGCGACCCGAAAATATTTTTCAGCATTTTGTTCTATTTTCAAGAATATATCGCTTAAGTATTCAGAATGATTTTGTGCTGCTGTATGAATTTTCGCTGGACTTTCCTTTGTTTTGAGAAGAATAAATGGCTGAAAACGCTGCACAGTTGAGCTAGCGCGTTGTGCTTGTATAGCCTCCACACAGAGTCGGGACAAGGGTGCAGCTTGGATGGTTCGGTTTAATAAGTCAAAACAATCATTAGAAACGATAATCTGCAAAGTATATTTGACGACAGTGACTATAAGGGGTGGTTTTGTATTTTTTTTCTACTTATCCCAGTTTTGCACATTAAAGGTTCTTAAAATACGTCTGTACTATGTGAATTATGGTCAAGTAATAGTTGAGTTGAGTTTATATTGCAGTTTTTTTTTAAAACAAACAAATGCACAGTGACATATCGTTACCATCCGTGCTTCAGATTATACCATGATACATATTTTAGGCCATTAGGCTCAGCCCTACGTTGTGTGGATTTATCTACTCTTATACCCTGTTAAGATATGGAGCAGGGCTTCTTGTCTGAAATTACATGTAAGCCTCCTCAGTTAAGCTGCCCCAGTTCTGTTTTGTTTTGGGGTCTTTTTTTATGGCTCCTATCTCAAAGATTAAAAGATATTGCCTGAGGTTTTACTCTTCACGCCAGACACTAACAGAATTTAGCATTTCCTCAACCCAGTTCTCATTTGGGATTTAAAGATAGGTGTCACTTTTCTCAAATATAGTTCGCTCCTTGTTTTTGCAATTAAACTTTGTATTTTTAACTGTGTGGGCAGTAGAAGCACCATCTGTTCTTGTTATTCCTCCACATCAGCTGCTGCCACACTGCGGCTAGACATCCGCCCTCATCTGAACTCCGCAGGGTGTGGCGAAGATATACACCACCACCCTTTTCTATTCAGATCTCCTCCAAAGTCGTGTAGCCAGTGACCATTTTTAAGAAGGTGGAGAGCGAAGATAAATGAAGCTAACATGGCTGTGGATGTCGTCAATTGTTAAAGGCTTAAGGGATAGTTTAAATGAGCTCTGCCTAATTGTTTTATCTTCAATTTTGGCAAGGTCGAGCTCATTACCTAACTAATAAAGTCTAATAGCTTGGTGGAACGTCAACGCAGTAGCCTGGCCAGTAAGGAAGATTTTAATTTGGCATTAAAGCGCTTTTAGTAAGTACAATGACATTATCTCTACTTTTCCTCACATGCATATTTGTCGTTATCCGGTTTCTAAGTCTCCTAAGTGCAGTATGAATATACATTAAGCTTTACCATAGTGGTTAGGTAATATATGGGTCAGCCTTTTGCACATGCCTCACACACAGGCTTTAGATGGACGAGGATACATAATGAATGAAAGCATCCCCAGCAAATGTCATGACGTCGAGGTTTATTGCCATTGGCTGAGCTGAGTCCGTTGCGCCGACCGGGGATTGGCTGAAAGTAAACTGTCTCCACATCAGTGAGTGAGGAGTTGGGAGCCTTTTGTTCTGAGTGGGCATGCGTACACTGACCTCCACCATGAAAGTACACAATGTACAGTTGAAGAATATATGAAGATATTTGTTGTTTAATTGTCACTAATCAATTAAGGTACTTATCAGGTGATATATGTGAAAAAAGTAACATTTTTAGAAACACTTTGTCAGTTGTTATCTCCGTTAGTTCCAATTTCTTCGCTCTCGATGCTCCTGTCTCCGGCCCTCGCCTGTTTCTTCTTGGATTAGTGACACATACAGTGAGGGGAAGAAAAGAATTTGTGACCTTCACCTAATGAGGTTAATAATTTCCCTGCATCCACTGAACTGAATCCCACCAACAAACTCATGCCGCGCGCCCCTCGCTGGCCGCCATTTTGTGGTCCTAACAACTGCGCGCTCTCTGCGACGAGGGTTGCCTCCTCTCTTTGTTCTCCACAGCTCCTCTGCTCGACAAATCTTACTGTATTTTTTAATCTTCTGAGATACAGTGTTGATGCTCTGAGTTTTGTGTGCTCTGCATCAGCTGTTTGCCTCATCTAGCATGCAGCTAGCCATCTTGTTTTGATCGCCTTTGTTCAGACTTTAATGTGAACTGTGTGCGCGCCTGCGTGGGAGCTTTTTACTGCAAGCATGGAGGTACACGTGAGCCAGTGGAGACCCATACTGTGAGAATATGTGTGTCCAGTGTGCATCCGCTGATGAGAAGTGACAAGATGGCTGAAGGCAGGCCTGGTGCAATGTACACATCTCCCTCGTGGAGATAACTGAAGGAGGGGCATCAGTCTCAGGAAATGTGAGGGAAGCCAGAGGTGGATGTTTATTGTGTCTGCTCAATTAATTGAAATATTGTCAAATCGCAAGCTGCAGTTTTTTGATGAAAGTAAAGTGTGACAAAACAGCATAGTAATGAGGTACTTGTAGTGCTGCGGAGATGTCCTGACCTGTAACTTTTGTTCTCCAGATGTAAAAATGACAAAAAAGTTGAATTGAAATTTCAAAACAACTTATTTCAGTAGATTTTTCAGTTTTGAACCCAACCCAAATCTTCAGTTTTACCGTCTTATAATGTTTTGTCGAGAAATGTCCCATCATCATGATTTTATTTTTATTTTTTTCACTGAAATCAGCCTGTTATTTTCATTTATTCATTAACCGTTTTGTCTATAAAATGTCCAAATTATATGAAAAATGCTTATCACAATTTCCCACAGTCCAAAGTGACGTCTTCACATTACTTCTGTTGTCCAAACAATAGTCCAAAACCTAAATACTCTGCATTTGCTATCGTACATGGCAAAGAAAAGCAGCATATGTTTGACATTTTTGCTTGAAAAACGACTGAAATGATCAATCGATTGTCAGAATAGTTGTTAATGATCATTCCCACTAATCGTGAATTAAATTGCAATATCTGTAAAAAATAATTGCATTATTTTTTATTTATTTATTTATTAAATATTTTGCAGACCTTTATTCAGGGAATTTAAGCACAAATGCAGACATTCTTCACACAAAGAGGTGTGCGGTGCCACTCCTGTGTCCATCACCATCACTGAGTGGATATTGGAGAAAACAAACAGGAAAGAGGGTTGCAGAGCGAAGGGAGTGGTTTGTAGGCGGCCGTGAGCGTGCTAGTGGGGTGTGTGGTCAAAAGTAGCTCATCCTATTGGATGGATCACCCTAATCTCCACTGACAGTTTATATAACAACAGAAGGAGGAGGTGACATGACTCCTTATGCAGTGACGTCACAGCCCACCCTCCTATCTCCTGTCACCGTGCACCCAATCGTCTGAGAGCCTATATGTGATTCAGGCTTAGTAAGGGGGCAATCAGGAGGACTTAACACAGTAACGCGCGCTCCCGTTTGTACGCACACACACTCCCACTCCCATCCCCATCTCCTACACAGCTCCAACCTGGTCCCCATTGTTGGTCAGGCTCCCCTATGTGAAGCTCCCAGAACTAGGGGGAGCAGGGGCCAAAGGGCGCAGGTCAGGAGGACGGAGGAGGGTGCAGCAGTGGGGGTGTTTGTTTTGGGGTTTGCTTTTGGTGGGGCGGGTGTTGGGGGGCATCAATGAGAGAGCAGGGGCTGGCCGGGGCAGGAGGAGCGCAGGGCAGGAACTCCATGGCTCTAAAGCTGCTCTTCTGGGAGCTGGAGAAGCATCTGAAGAGGTAACGATGGCTGTAGTGTTTTCACGTTGTCCAGGGGGGTCGGCCGGTGGCGTAGTCGGGGGTCAGGCCCACGGCAGCGACCTGGGGGTTGAAATAAGGGCGGACGCGATGGGGCTTTGTGTTGATGTATCTGTCTGATCGATGTTGATGTTGTGGCGTTCAGCTGAGTGAATATTGTAGAAAAACACAAGTAGGGCCTGCAGTTATCAAAACATTTCCCCAAGAATCTTAAAGGGACAGTTCAGTTTTTATTGAAGTGGGGTTGTATGAGGTGCTTATCAATAGTCTGTGTACAGTACAAGGTGGTCAGTCACATCCTTTTCAAACAGAAAACCACTGTTATTTAAGCCAAATATTGCTCTCTCCAAAGCAACCAAACTCCATTGAGGAAAAAACAGTAATTTTACCTTGCAGAACACAGGAGTTGCTGGTTAATTGCTTCCCCAATCGGTTAGTTTGTTGGTGTTTTTGTGTGCCTTCGGTGTTTTTAAAGGCCCGTTTGGATTCACAAAAGTCACTGCTGACCCTGTCCAAAGCAGTACATTGCTTAGCTCCCATGCTGGTACTGCTGCTTCTCCAAACTGGAGGTGTGCTGACTGCCATCATCTGTGGGTAATACACTCACATAATCAATAATTACATCATACACCCCCCATGAACTGTCTATCCCGTTCACCTGCGGTTTTCAAATCTAACTGAACATCAGCACATGAGTATGGTGCCAGTCTCGACCTGCATCAATGCATCAAGGCATATCACCTCAGCATGTTCAAACTCCCGCTCTCACCCGCCCCGAAGGGCTATAAATGTGTTTGAGGACACTGTGTTCTTGCTTCTGCACATGCATGTTGTTACACTTGACTGTGTGTGAGTATGGAAGCGTGGCTGGCTCGTGTTCATTCAGTGCAACGTGGTCCATGTGTAGTGACTTTATCTCTTGCCTGCGCTTTCAGTTTTCCCTTGAATCTCTTTTGCCAGAGATAAGCATCGTTGTTCCAGTTCCTCAATTGATCCAGTCAGACTATATTCGCTTCCCTTTGTTCAGTTATCAGGCCAGTAATAGACATTCAGTCCAACCACAAATTAACCAATATGTGTGCAGCCTGTCCAACATGAAATCTGCAACCTACAAAACACAATTTCCTCCAGTTGACAAACTGAACTTGGGTTTCCACTTATTCTCATGTGTTAAATTTAGGCACATTTCAACCCAAAATACCTGCAACCTTTAGTCTCAGGAACTACTGTTCAAGGAACAAAACGGTTCCCTCAGCCTGTTGTTGTCTGCGTTTTCACTATCTAAAGACCTGTATTGTTTTGAGTTTGAGGATTTTTTGTTTTGGGTTCTTTTTGCTCTTTTTGTCAGTTTTGTATGCGACTATACAACAATGACCTTGACAGTTTATTGTCAGTCCATCTATCCTCTGTAGGGCCTGATCAGTACTGCATTTGGGGCCAATACCAATATTAGGGAGTCAAAACAAAATCTGATATTGATAAATTAACAGGTATTGTAATGATCCCTCCTATGTGGTTGTTAAACACTTGGCACAAATCTATGTAATAAAGGCAGGACATTTTACAGTTTACAAATATATATAAAACGCTGCATGTAAAGAAGTAAAAATCTGTAATATTCTGTCAAAAGGTTTTCTATATCTGACATGATGTGAACAAAAAACAAAGCAGTTTGCAGCTGCAGATTTGTTTTTAAATGTGCTGCAAGCCCCGCCCCCAAAGATTCTGGTCCTTTGGAAAGTACAACCCTCCCCATCACCCTCCCCAACATCATTTTTTGCGTGAGCATACTGTATATGAACAGGGTCTCTACAATAGTGGGTACATGTGATGATGTTCTTGTGGACAGAACAAAAGCAGAAGTCACCTCAATCGTTATTTTCCACTTCTCTAAAATCACTCAATACTGTCGAAGTTCCCATGACCATACAGCCACAGTCACTGACAGAGAGCGCAGAGAGTTAAAATTCAAAAAGATGAGCAGGTTGAGGGTTTTTGTTTACTCCTCAGACAGGTTTCTTTATCTCCAAACTCCCTTGTTGACACCCAGTCCAATTACTGAACTTGGTCACCACTGAGTGAATGTTCCCGTCAGGGAGAGATTGAACAGCTAAGGTGCTTAAAGCAGGACAGGTGTCTGAAAGGAGCTCAATGATCTCGCCACTGCTGCTTAAAGCTTTATACCATTGTTGTTGACGCCCTTAAAGTATAGCCTGTGTGTCCCCTTGTACAGTCAATGTCAACTGATTAACTCAAAACTTATCAAGAGTCTGAAAATAAAACCACGCCCCCGATTGAAACAGTTTTAGTTTCGCTCTTTTTATCTTTACCACAGTTGTTTACATGAAATACACTTCCTCCTCTTTGTGTACTGTTTACGAAACTGTATGTTTCCATGGTGATGACATCAGTCCACGCCTCCATACCCTTCATACTGTTAAGTCACATTAGTTTACCTTAACTGATAAATAATTTGAGCGAAATAATTTACACCACATGAGTACAGAGAGATACAACTAATCATAAGTTCCCACAGTTATTAAGATTGAAGAATAAGATATCAACCATATATTCATATTATAGATGCTATTAAAAAGGACAAAATGTTCTGTCAGTGGACTAATCAATTAATTGACCAGTAGTTTCAGCTCTACTTGACGTTTTTACGCTTTTTGGACTATATTCTGGGTTCATTGTGTTCCTTCTAGTGCTGAAAACATTAGTGAGCCTACTTGCCAGACAGACCAACAGTAAGTTATTTAAAGTTTGAGTCATTTCGAAAGTGAAAATACCAAAGAATTTCTTGCTCCAGCTTCTCGATTCTGAGGATTTGCCGTTTTATATCATCATAGCCTTGAATATTGTTGGGATTTAGACAAGACATTTTGTGATGAGCTTGTTTAATTACTGTCTTGACATTTTAACAGTGGTAGAAGAAGTAAAGTAGAGGTACCAAGGTCTAAAAATACTCCATTACATGACAAAATCTTGAATTCAAAATGTTAATCAAGTAAAAGTGCAGAAAAATGTTCTTCAAAAGTAAAACTCTTGTTATGAAAAATGGCTCCTTTCACATTATTATGGAATATTATATTATGTTTCTTTCACTTGACTGCATTTAAGAGCATTTTAATGTTGTCCTAAATGTCACGTCCTTGTTTTGAGGTAGTCAGTTGTCTTTTGCATATTTATGATACTGAAATGTATCTTTAGTTGTATCAGTATCTGGAAAATGACGCAATTAGAGTGAATTATTGAGAATGCATGGATAGAAAACTGTTTTGGTAGGTGCTTAAAATAACATGTTTTTAAGTACTTCTGGATAATATTTTTTAGATTGCTCACGTAGCCAATAAAGTTTTAAAGATGAATCAATTGATCATTTAGGCCATAAAATGTCAGAAAATATTTAAAAAACCACGTAAAACCCCAAAGTTACTGCATCTGCAATTACATAATAGAGTGGGAACAGCTTACAATGATCCCAGTTACAGTTATCAACCACTTGTACTGATTAAAACTTTGGGGCAGAATCCTTCCTTTAAAAAAGCTGTTGCAATAGTAATCAATTAGTCTGCCTGCAGTGTTCATTGTGGGTCTTTTCATCCATGACAACATGTGAAAAACAAAAATAAAACTGCAGTAATGCTGTTTTTTACAAATGGAACTCTCTCAATAATTTACTAAACTGACAAAAAAACGAGATGCAGCAACAAAACTAGCATAAGTAATATTTTGTATTCAATCCTAAACTATTATAGTATATTTGAATTATACACCGCTCTGAAAAGCATGAAAAATTCCTGTACTGTATTTTGAAGCAGTCAATAAAATTCAGTAAATAGTGAATCTGACTGTTTGATAACTTTATACTCATGAAATAAATATATTAATGTTAACTTGGAACAAACAAAGTGGGTACAGTAATTATCTGTGATCAATTTGACCTTATACAGTCGTGATCACTGTTAGGGGATTCCACTGTAAACAGAAAAAAGCAGTATAACCTCTCATCTGAGTGGATGAAACAATCAAGTGTTTGATAACTGTCAGAAGTGATTAGTTATCAAGATTGTTGGGTATTCATTTGCTTTCAAACGACTCATTGTTTCAGCTCTACTGAGAAATCACACCTCGCACAAATTTGATAAAACTTGACAGCGTTCCCATGTTATCACTAATAGAGCCTGGTCACTAATACAGACCAGAGGGGGGGTGGTCCTGTTGTACTGTAAAGAACAGTGTGTTCCCATCGCAGCCAGTTAAAACCAATATCTGAACAAAGGAGCTTATCTTCCTCTGTTTCTGCCATCTGACACTGTTTTCTTCTATTGATCCGCCGCACTCTGCAGACTGTCTGTGTGAATGTTTATTTACTCTCAGGAGGTGACATCTGGACAGGTCAGATTTTACCTCAGGGTCAGCTTGTGGGTAATTGATCATGTTTACTCAAATTACATGAGGTTGACCCTTCTAATGCAAGAGTCGTATTCACCAATAGGTGGAGACATTGTGTCACAAAAGTTTCCCCATCACCTGCAGCCCACATTTGAGCATGAAACCTGACAAAAAGGCACATTATATACTCAAAACATAGACTTAAAAGCGAAATATTAGTGTTAAATTACAGTCTTGTATGTTTAAAAGTAGAAACAAGCTCTTGTTTAGTTCGTGATGTGCAGTTTCGGCTGGATGCAGCTTTTATAGAGGACGCTGCAGCAGGTAGAAAGATGCCACATGAATTATTAACTAAGCCCGAGCTCTCGTCCAATCGCGCGGTCTCCTCGCGTGCATTATTCTAATGAAGCCCCTCCTCGACCAATCGCGCGGCTGCTGGCGCTGTTTCCCTGCATGTCATTATCCAGAGAGGGAGCCGCGGGTTTGTGGAGCTGCAGCCCGCCGCTTCAGTCTTTGTGTGCGGCTGCGAGCGCTGCGGTCGCCTCCGGGAGAGCGGCTACTCAATAATGCGCTATTTTTCTACTTTTCTACCGCTGGATTTCCAGTTTGAACAGCCGGAGTAGCGCCTTTAATGGACGGGGTAGCATGAATTCCCAATGTTACACAGTGGCGATGGATCTTGGCGTTTGTCAACTGAGGAATTTCTCGATATCGTTTCTGTCCTCTGTGCTCGGGAAGGAGAGTGCATCAGTCAGGGTTGACAATAGGTAATGTCAGGAGGATTTTATTGCGTGTTTTATGTGATTTACGGTAGATTAAAATGAGGTTACATGTCTGAAAGATGTTGGCTCATTGATTCTCCTCCATCAAAGTCAAAGCTGCCATCTCGACCTCCATTTGCTTTGTTGCAGACACTCATGATGTGACAGCTTCATCATTTTATACCTCAGGATTTCTGACTTTTGGACAATCGGGAAGGCAATCCAGGCTATAAATAAATTTAAAAGCCTTTATTATAGTGGCTGAATCATTTAAAATGCCACTACAGGTTTTCATCAGGGCTTCTAACTCTCTTTTTTCTTATTTATTTTTTTATTTAGCTTCATGAAACCTCACATTTCTGCCTTAAAACGACCTCGATGAAGACACATTTTCAACAAATACACCCAACTGTATTCTGCTAATGTTATACCATTATAATAGGCTCTCTATAATCATATTTTTCTTTGTCTTTCAGCTCCTCTGGTGCGAGTGTGGTGGCCATAGACAACAAGATTGAGCAGGCTATGGTAAGCATCCGTTTTAATCATCCATAATGCAGTCAGTGTTTGTAAATAGGCCCTTCTTCTCATGCTTTACATGTATGTGCTGCCTCCAGCGTTATGTAACCCAAGCACAGACGTGGCCTCTTATAGCTGCATCTCCCTCTTCATGCTTTTATTTTGACATGTTTTCATAGTCCATTAAAGGATATTTGCAGGATAATGTGATGTCTTTAGTCAGAGGGATTCTCAGGGTAATGAGAGGAAATGCAAAGCAGCTTTTGAGCGATGAATGAATGAATGAGAAGCGTGATGGCACCTTTCTGTCCTCTAAACGTGACTTTTTATGTGTAGAAAAAATAATTTCCCACATATCAAGAGGCAACAGGAGCTTCCTGCACTGTCACGATTTGGACAGATGACCTCCGGCTTGTTGGCAACTTGATGTGGGCCAGGCTAAGGTTCACACGCTATGCCCCTCTCTCTCCTTTTCTCATGCATATACATAGTCCCTCACCCTCTCCCCCCTCCCTGTCCCGTGTTGCTAGGCAAGCAGCAGCCTCCCCGCGGCTCGGTATAAATAACTCGGCCGGTGATAGGCTCCTCCCATCCCGGTGCAGGAACATTTTGTTCCCTCGCTGCGTACCGGGGCAGAGAGGAGGAGGAGGAGGAGGAGGGGCGGGTCCACAGAGGAGGGGATGCTCAGATTATTGAGCGCAAATCCCCCTTCAGCAGGCTGGCACAGCAGCATCATGGGAACGCACGATAGAGCTGTTTCTCTTTTTAAAAAAAAAATAAAAAAGCGGAGGAGTCCATGTTGTGTTTGCATTCCTCGTTTCCATCGTGACAGATTTTTGGTGCAAAATTAGCCGTTGGTCTGCTCTGTCACACGTTTTTTCCCCCTAACAGCATGTTTCTGAGCGGCTCACATGTTTCTGAGTCAGTTTTTCCTGCTGTTAGAGTAGCAGGAAGTCCCTTGTGGTATCACATTTATTTATAGCATAAATATAAACACAGAGGAGCCAAAATACGTTCGTTAAAAACGGAAAGGAAGTTAACCAGGGATGTTTTAGGAAGTAAAGAAGTTTGTGTGACTCAGAAAGGATGGTGTCAGTGTGTATTTAGGGCTGCAGCTATTTTTGCTAAACGATGAATCAGTTAATCGTTTAGTTTATGAAACGTCAAATTGTGAAAAATGCTCATCACAATTTGTGAAAGTGACGTCTTCAGATTGCTTCTTTTGTCCACCCAACAGTTCAAAACCCACAGACTCTTCATTTACTCTCATAAATGTCAAAGAAAAGCAGCACATTCTTACATTTAAGAAGCTGGAACCAGCAAATGTTTGACATTTTTTTGCTTGAAAAATGACTGAAATGAATCATTTGAAATAGTAAAATTTCTTTCAAGTTACTAAGTACAGTTTCATTATTGATTTGATATGATGATTGTTTATCAATCAATCCTAGTTTCACATTCAAAATGTCAAAAAATAGTGAAACATACATTTTTTGTTGAGCATGTTTTGTCTGACCAACAGTCCAAATCCTCACATTTAAGAAAGTGGAACTGTAGAATAGACAGTGACCCATCACACTCCCACAAAAATACTCCTGTCCTGTCCCAATCTCAATAAAATAAAATCCTGTCCCGTCCCAATCCTGGAGGAATGACTCCCGTCCCACCCCATTCCCGCCAATCCACAGTCCGCACACATCGTTGCACACATTTTTATATACCTATTGTTATCATGATTCCCGCTTCTGCCTGTTCCTGTTGGCTTTTCTCCCCTGTCCCCTCCCAGTCCCCATGATGAATAATAATTCACGAAAAAATGTCATCATCTACCACAGAATGTTGAAAAACGGTTAACTGATCATCACAAATAGCAGAAGTTGTCAAATTAAAAAAAACAAAATTGTGAAAAATGCCCATCACAGATCTTCAGAGCCTCAAATTGCCTGTATTGCCTTGTTTGACCCACATCTCAAACCCCCAAAATACTGACTGTACAATTATATAAATGAGAGAAAAGCAGGAAATCTTCACATTTCAGAAGCTGCAACCAGCAGATGTTTTGATTATCGAAATAGTTGCTGATTAATTGTCTAATTGACTAATCACTTCACATCGAGTGTGATTTACCATTAAAAGTAAGAGCTACAATGATTAGTCGATTAATCCATTAGTCGATCAAAAGAAAATAAGATGCCATCTATTTTGATAATTGATTGTTCTGAGTATTTTCTTTTCAAGAAAAAATGTTGAAATTCTCTGATCTCAGCTTTTGAAATGTGAATATCTTCTGATAATTCGACTTCTCTGTGACAGTAAACTGAATTTGAGGACGTCAGGTTGGGCTTTGAGAAATTATGGACCAAACAAGAAAATAATCGACAGATTCATCAACAATTAAAATAATCTTGCTTGAGAAGCTGTAATTAACAAATATTTGGCATTTTTGCTGAAAAATAACAGAAACCATCAATCAAAATCACATCACTGACAAATAGTTTCACTTCTTGTGTGATTTAATGGAATGATCATGATACCAGAACTTGATTACAGTACTATTATAAACAAACGATACTCAATACGTCTTTCGACAAACAAGGCAAACAAAATAGGATATATTTTTTTTCTTTTTAGAAGGATCAACACTTTTGACAACCGTAAAAAGAAGCTTGTGGAAGTATTTGTCATTTCTGTTTGTTGTGTATTAAGGAGTCTGGATTGTTGTAAACATGGTTTAAACAAAATGTCCTCCTCTCGGGGGAAACTTGGCAGAGTGAATCTAACCGCCTTTCGCTCTTTCTCTGCAGGACTTGGTGAAGAGTCACCTGATGTACGCCGTGCGTGAGGAGGTGGAGGTGCTGAAGGAGCAGATCAAAGAGCTCATCGAGCGCAACACTCAGCTGGAGCAGGAGAACAACCTGCTGAAGAACCTGGCCAGCCCCGAGCAGATGGCTCAGTTCCAGGCGCAGGTCCAGACCGGCGGCTCCCCGACCGGCACCGCCCAGCCTCCGGTCCCGGTGCCCACCGGAACCACACAACTCCTCCCCTCCACACAGAACTCCGGCACGTCTGCGTAACACAGAAGCTGCACCAGGAGAACCCCCCCCTCTCAAACACGCTGAGGATGAGAGACAGGGGGGATGGGAGAAAGAAGAACAGGAGGAGGAGGAAGGAGTCTTGCCATACTGTGAACTGACTCTTTGCCACCGTCTCGAGGAGCGCACACTTCAACCCAACCGGAGGATGAACTTTCTTTTGTTGCACATTTTAATTTAACAGAAAGACTTTGGAGTTGCACCGGTGTGTGCGTGCGTGTGTGTGTGTGTTTCCCCGCTTCGTCTCCAACCTTTTATTACCTGCTTCAGACAATCGTTGTTGTCGTGGTGGTCGTCATCGTCGTCGTGGTGATGATAAAGGGAAGGACAGAGCTGACACCCTTACAGCCGACGATGTTCAGGGAGGAGCTAACGTCGGTTCCCGGCCAATCAGGGGAGTGTCAAGGCCGTCGAATCCCTTGCAGCGTGACCTGTGGAAAGTGTGCCATCGTCCTTGCCCCCGACCCTTCACCTTCAACCCAGCACTGTCTGTTTGCATCACTTTGAATTTTTTACTTCCTGTTTTGTGTTTTTGTTTTTCGTTTTTTTTCCCCTGTGCTGCGGTCCGTGCACTTTCTTTTCCCAGACGATTTTCCTGACAATGGATGAACTCTTAATTCTTCGTACGACCCATCTGGAATGGGAGTCGAAGAGTCCAGCTCACGTCTTTTTCTTTTTTTTTTCCTGAGTCTTGCTCTTCTGGGTCGACAGGCAGGGGGGGTGAAGAATCATGAAATATAAATTACCCGCGCCTCATTGTTCACTTTGAGAACTCTGTGTTCTTTTTTCGCCTCGCCGTCCCCACCCTGATCGATCGCACTCTGCCCCTTTTCTCGGATGGAGCGTTCAACATTTATGCAGGGAATTTTTTTAGGGAGGGTTTGTTTTGTCTTGTTTATTGTTTATTGGTGTAATTAATGTCCTAGTGATCTGTAAAAATAAATAATGGAGAGGCTAATAAGTAGGACATGACTGTTTCTAGGTTTGTACAGATGAAAAATTTCCAATTAAACTCTGCCAAGTGCCTGGTTTCTAACCATAGATACATATATAAAAGAAGCTTTTTTTAGTTGTTTTATTCAATATGTGTGTGTGTATATATAAATATGCATATATATATCTATGGTTTTACCAGGTTTTGATCTACCTGTGATGTCATTACTCAGGGTGGGAACAGAAGAGGATTAATTTTACCTCCACACTAAGATGCTGTCTCTCCTGGCAGTGACACACGGCCTCGTACTGTACGTGAACTCTCTCCTCTGCCGTCGCTTCACTCACTCGCTCAAGTTATCTGGACTGTTTTACCATTTTTGAGACGCGTGTAGTAGTTTTTTCTTTTCTTTTTAAAAAAATGAATGGCGATGGTGTTTTTTTTTTTCTTTGTCTTTTTGTACAGCCAAGTGTTTGAGTTGCTCGTAGTGCAACTGGAGCGCTGAACACAATAATGGTGAGACACTTGGCATTAAAGAAAAAAAGGAAAATGCCCAGCACAAGTATGTTGATGTTTTGTGCATGTTCCTCTCAGCCCATCACAAATGTGACGTTACAATTGCACTAGACAGTTGCACCTCAAATAAAAATGAAAACAAAAAAGCAGAAGCTGGACTGTTCGGTTTTCTTTTTAAACAGTGTTGAAGTTTGGGGTTATATATACAAGTCTGACAATGGATGCATTCTGTAGAAATATGTTGGTAAAAGTTGAATTCCAGTCATAAATATACATGCATTTCTGCCTTTCCCCTCTCGAAAAATGCTTAAAATCATCAAATCGATGAAAAAATGCAGCTTGACATCAAGTAAACCAAATAATTCCTCAATATAAGCATAAATAAAGCAGTTTTTTGGGGGGTTTGCTTTCATTAATAATGGATTGGAGTTTCCCATACAAGTCTGACTTGATCTGGAGAGGTTTCTTTAAAAGCAGTGGTTTTATTCTGAAGAAACTGTTGCATTCTGAAAAAACATATGTAGGTGAACCCTTGAAAGTCTTAATATAAAAAATTAAACGGATGGGAAAATGTAGTTTGACTACAATTACACCAAAAATCTAATAAAATGACAATAGGTGCATTTGTAAGAAATGTGTAGATAAACGTTTAATTCATTTAAATAACAGAAATTTATGGATTTTAACCCTTAAAAGTCTGGATTTAAATTAGTAAATTGATGCAAAAATGTAGCTTGACAAGTAATCCTGTCAATTATACAATATAAATATAAATATAGCTGTTTTTTTTTGGTTTTATTTTGAGGTTTGGGATTTTAATTTGGTTGAATTTCATTCACTCTATCTTGACAGGTTTCTGAAAGGACAATGTAGAAACTAGTCAATTACACAATCTAAACATAAATATAGCTGGTTTCAAGCTAATAAATGGAAAACAGGTGCATTCTTAAGAAATATGCAGAATTTCAGTCATAAATATACATAACTTTCTTTTTCTCCCCGTGAAACCTTCAGAAATCTGCATTTAAACTCCTACATTGAGGTAAACATGTAGTACGACAACAAAGAAGCCAGTAAATTCCACAATGTAAACAGAAATCTGCCTGGTTTTGGTTTTCTTTTGCTAATGATGTTGAGGAGTGGGTTTAACATAACAAGACTGACTGGACCTAGACAGGCTTGGAAAAGGACAATGGTTGCACTCAGTCATGTGTTTATGCATTTTAAACCTCTAAAATTATGGATATAAATCATTAAATTGACACAGAAACATATATTGTCAAGTTAACCACTCAGTTCCTCAATATAAACATAAATGTAGCTGGTTTTGTAATAGATAACCTCCACTTCCTCCCAGTTAACCCAGACATCCCAGTATGAGTTGCTGCCTCTTCACCAGACCTCATTACAGATGCTCAGAGGTGGACCTCCATGTAAATATTTATCTATATGTGACCAGTCATTGGTTCTATAGACCGAGCCCCCTGAAAGCCTCCCGCGTCGTCCCGCCCACCGCCTCCTCACGTGGACCTACACGCTGTGGAAGCGAGGCCGCGCGCACGGGAGCGCGCAGAAATATAGGACGACGCCATGTGAGGGATTGTGGGAGCTGGAGACCGAGTTTGACACAGAAATAAGTGCTTTTAACGTCTCGAAACGAATTCAAAACGGTGTTTTTAACAACCGCTTTCAAATATATTTAGCTTTGGGTTTTATTTATGTTTATGTATTGTTTGTTCTTATTACAGATCGAGGTGTCTGAAAAGCAAAAACAAAATATACCCTCTGATGACTGTAATAATAGCTTTTTAATTACTTTTTTGATTTTTTTTAAAATGAATTTTTCAATGTTAACATGCATAATATCATCACCATACAGTTCTAATAAACAATAACTAATCTAATAAAAATAACAATAGTAGTAGATGTAATTAATAATAATAATAGATGTGATACAATAATAGCATTTTTAATATAGCACCAAAAAACAGATCTTAGTGCTTTAAATGGGAAAAATACACATGCATATGTAACAATACATATGTTACAAAAGTAAAAACTGATAAGGATTACACACACACAAATACACACAGTGCGTCTGCAGATTATGACTGTTTTTTGTTTGTAAATTGGCTTTAAAACCATCTGAAATGTATTTATTTAGCTTTATTTACACACACACATAGTCATTTAATGAGTTCTATTTGTGTACATGTATTGTTTGTTTATATTACAGTAAAAGTAAAAGTATAACATTTCATATATTCCTATGAGGATAGTAACAGTATTGTTAACATAGTACTCAAAACCGAACATAGTGCTTTACAAGGGAAAAGAAGAAAATTCATGTGTGCATATGTGACCATAGATGTTGCAAAAGTAAATATTTGGATCTTGCATACAAACATACATGTTTATATGTTATGTAAGTACTATACCAACATACACACACACATAAATACACACACTTCCTGCGTTTTAATTCCCTATAGATCCATATTTCTGCTGTGATGTTACCACAGTATTCATGTAGAAAAAAACTATGATAGGATTATTATAATCTCCTCCCAACATGTACAGATACTACAGTGTATTATACACTGCACTATATTTATGCAGACCCACAGATTTTATTAATATCAGCAAAACTAAAACAAGAAAAGCCAGATTTAGCTGTTTTCTTTCATAACCCACACCATATTATATAAACTACTAACATAATAACAGCTTGTTCAGTATGCTAAAACCAATACAGCTGTGTAAGTTTATATTCATGAAGAGTTGACTGCATTTATTTTTTA
>JAJHUR010098003.1:0-15761 GCA_027495735.1 Lutjanus campechanus
TGTGTGGTGTAATCCAAGTGTCCACGAGCCGCGACATTAAAAATTAACCGCAAAAGACGCCATTTACGCCATGTTTTTAGCAGAAATGTCAACTGTAGCATGTAGCCGGTAGGATGTAATCATGGCGTCGGTCTCACGAGACTTTGTATATATCTTAATGGCCGCACATGCAGAAGTCTCGCATGAAGCTTGGCTTGAAATGCACAGGAATGTGATATTTGTTAAAAAATCTCCTGAGTTGTTCCGAAATGCCCGCAATGTAAGGAATAACAATGTTTTTCCTTTTGATGTTGTTTTCCTCTCTCTCAGACCTGTTTCTTTTGCTGGTTTTGACAAAGGCCCAGTTTGGGTATCCACAGGTTTTGAGAGCTGCCCTGATGTGCTTTTGTTCCTTATCCTTACCTTTAGTACTGGTTGGAATGTTCTGTGCTCTGTGATGAAGGGTTCTGATGACCCCTGGTTTGTGTTCCAGTGGGTGGTGTGAGTCAAAGAGGAGATATCGGTCTCTGTGTGTAGGTTTCCTGTATACGTCGATGTTGAGGCTTCTATCCTCTTCAATGTGCACTGCAAAATCCAAGAAGGCCAGACTTTTGCCTCGGACGTCCTCTCGTGTGAATTTGATGTTTTTGTCCACTGCATTGATGTGGTCCGTGAAGGCTTCAACCTCCTGTGTCTTGATTTTGACTCAGGTGTCATCAACATACCTGAACCAGTGGCTTGAAGGTGTTCCTCTGAAGGAGTGCAGGGCTCTGCTCTCTACTTCTTCCATATAGAGGTTAGCCACTATCGGAGACACGGGCGAGCCCATAGCACAGCCATGTTTCTGTCTATAAAAACCTTCATTGAACTGGAAATATGTGGTAAGTCAAACAGAGATCCAACAGGGCACAAATGTGGTCTGTGGTGAGGTTGGTTCTGCTGGATAGGTTATTGTCCTGCAGCAGTTGGTTCCTTACTGTCGCAACTGCTTCTGTGGTAGAAATGCATGTAAACAGCGAGGTAACATCATAGGACACCATGGTTTCATCAGGGTCCAGTTTTATTTCCCTGATTTTGGTGGCAAAATCCTGTGAGTTCTTGATGTGGTGTGGAGTGTTTCCAACCAGAGGAGCCAAAATCATGGCCAGGTGTTTGGCAATGTTATAAGTGACCGAGTTAATGCTGTTGATGAGGGTCTGAGTGGGGCTCCTTCCTTGTGTATCTTAGGAAGCCCATAGATGCGGGGAATAGCTTCTCCCGGGTATAAGCGGCAGTATAGCTGTCTGTCGATGGCTTGATCCGTCTCCAGTTGTTGCAAACAGCAGACTACCTTCTTCTTGTAGCTGCTGGTAGGATCTTGCCTGAGTGTTTCATAGATGGCTGTGTCACTGAGTAGACAGTTCACCTTGGAATGGTAGTCTGTTGTGTTAAGCACCACTGTGCATCTTCCTTTGTCGGCCGGGAGAATAATGATGTCCTGGTCTCTTTGGAGAGATGTCAGAGCTTTCCTTTCTTGGATGGTCAGATTGGAGGGGGGTGCCTTTGCACTGGTGAGGGCAGCTGAGACCTTTAATCTGAGCTGTTCAGCCTCAGCGTTGGAAAGCTGGTTGTTCCTGATGGCTGATTCAGTTGCTGTAATGAGGTCTACCACCGGTACTTGTTCTGGTGTAACTGCAAAGTTCAGTCCTTTGGCCAGAACATCCCTCTCAGGTTGTGTGAGGGTCCTGTCTGACAAATTATTAACCCATTTTTCTTAGTGTCCAGTTGTGATGTGTTGTTGTCCTTCCTCCTCCAAGTCAGTTCTTGTGTTCTGTAAGAACTGTTCACCCGTGCAAGGAGTATCTGGAATTTGTGTCACTGGCGTTCTTTGCTCTTGAGGTGCTGTGATGCCTGGGCTTTTTCCACACACTTAGTGACCTCCACAAGAACTTCTGTATGTTAAAACACTCAGGGATGAAGCTGAACAGCCCGGGAAAAGAAAAGCCAAAGCATAAAAATGTTTACCCAAATCAGTGAACAGAGTCATTAAGTTGTGTTTTTGTAATCAGTGAGGCTTGGCCCCGAACCCATTGTATGCTCCATGTAGGCTAGCTGCTGTCCATTGCACTCCACTGTAAAATACCTTGTTACAGATACCACTTTACCCCAAAGTGAATCGGGCTGTAACAATGGTATTCGGGGAAAGGGAACATGGTGAACACCTGAAGACACACTGTGTACTGCTGCTAGCAATCAATCTAGAAGATTGATGAGTGGATGTCACGATATTATTGGTTGAAATTGCTTGGTTCTAGGTCACAGGAAGATAACATGATTGGATTTTGAAATTAAACTACTATCAAAAATACTTTTTGGCATATTAAAGAGGTGCACAATATGACTGTGGATGTGATCTAAAAGTTGTTGTTTTTTTCATATCATCTCAACTTTAAGGCCACAGTTCAGTTTTGCCCCATTATTGCCCCATTACTGTCTTAATTGGTGAAAATTTCCGGACATTCACTTGGAGGCGCATTACTGGGAGTCCCCAACAATTTGAATGACATTTTTTCAGTCTGCAAGAGGTCTCAAGCTGATTTTCTGAGTCAGCTGCTGGTGCAGACTTAATCAGACACTGAATGAAAGATTATTCATAATTCATAGCAGTATGACTGTAGTATATTTCCAGCAAAGTTTCTGCATTGCCTTTCTCACTGTGCACAAACTAAAGTTTATGTTGTCATAAAATACACACTCTGGAGTTTTTTGCCCTCAATATCTTACTGTATTTTGATGTGCAAACACAAAAATAGGGTTCTAGTGTGTCCATTCACTGCAAACATAAACATAAAAATATATTTTACAGGGTGGTTACTAGGTCAAAAAACTAACCAAACTGTGAGGTTTGGCTATGACTGCAGTAAACTACTGTATATTACTGTAGCACTACTGTATTTTATGCTCATATCACATGTGTGACCAATTCAGCCAAATAAACGCTTATAGCTTCCATTGTCGCACAATTTCGATTTGAATCTCATTGGTTGGAGGGTTAATGGTGTGGATAATGCTGAATTAATGGTGCATCAGCTTCCAAATTAGATTTGTCCACACATTCTCTGTTCTTTCAGCCATCCTTTTAAAGCTGTTCACAAATGACACATTCATTTAATGATAGCTGTTGAGTCAGTCATTGTCAGTCATGGTGATCATCATCATTATGATTGCAACCCAGGTGCAGCCCTGTAGGAGGTGTTAATTTTGCTTTTAACTTTTATCTCGCTGTGTTTCACCAAGCAGACATGACGTGCAGGGTCGTGCCAGTTCATCTCCTCTATGCAGCTGCCACAGCCAACCAGTGGGGAGTCCCTCATGTAGTGAAATGTGGGTGTGATCCCTCACCAGCTTCCCACCATGCACCTGTGCAAGCCTTGGTGTTGCAAAGACATAACTATTGACTTTAGAAAGTCACAGCCAAGTTTCACCCCCAATAAGATCAAATGTAAGAACACTGACACAGTTTCCAGTTACAATTATCTGGGTTCTGTCGTTGACAACAGGCTGTGCTTTGAGATAAACTTCCATAATATTAACCTGCCTCATGGTGATACTAAAGAAAGGGAAATTAAAGAAAGATAATCCCTTTAGGGAGAATCATGTTTAAATAATTCTGTTTTTAATACTGTATTGTGGTCTGGTAAATGAAAAAAGGCTGATAAAGTTGGTTTAGATGCCAGCAAAGAACTCACCCCTCAAGCTTTTACTTTGTACTTTAGGCATTGAAGGTAAATATATAAGATTAGCTTCCCAGCATGTGCGATTGATGACTTTATGACTTGGATTTCTGTCTCAAGATAAATTTCTTGTTATTGGTAACTTTTAGAGGGTCAAAGTCATATTTGCCAACCCTCCTGATCTTCCCAGGGGGCTCCTGTTTTTCATCGCCTTCCACCTATTTCCTCCGGGCATCACAGTTCTCCTGTATTTCTCCTGATTTATGACAAATTTTTACACCTTTTTTTTCACTTTCATTATCACAACCTGTTTCTGGCACTGTACAACTCCAAAGGTCTACTGTTTCCTGGACAACAACACAACAACATCAAACCAGACTCTCTGTAAAGAAGAATCCCTGTTTCTTATGGAAAGTTTTAAAGGAAAGAGGCGTGCATTTTGAAAAATCTGTCGCATCAATTTCCTTTTAGAGGCAGGGCATAAAATAAATGAATGAAAGAAAACTGATGAAGATTAGTTTACGCCAGAGGGGTTGATTTATTCTGTTTTCCTTCCTAAGAATAAAAGTAAAATTAATAGTATTAAACATAGGCTATAAAATGCTGTTGCACTGCACTTAATATTTTGTTATTTTCATTCTTTAAAAGTTACCAAAATGCTAGAAACAACTCCTTTTTTGAGGTCTCAAGGTTGGCAAGAATGGTCACAGTTCAGAAATCAACCAGAGAGCATTGATGCTAATTTTAGGTACAACTGTCTTTCAACTGTCTTTCAGGCAAGTATACCAGGGTTCAATAAACCTAGAGAACCAGCTGAGATTTCCCCATCCATAGTCAGTACCCCTCTGGGGCCCGATATCCACCTGGTCTCAGAGAGACCTTTTCCACCAACATGGAACTGTCTCCATTCTGATTCTTGCACCTAATTTTGAACTGTTCTGATCATCTCCACCAGAATAAATTTGTTCGGAACCCAAAAATTTGGTTCTCAGCTGGAATTGTGGGCTGGTTCCCCAGATAGCACCAAGGTACCAAGAATCTTGAACACAACTGGTTCAAGAACTGGAGGTTAACATCATTATTACGGAGCTGACAGTGCTCCATAACCATATATGGAGAAGGACCATATGGAGAAGGCTCACAAAAGAAAGAGGACCAAGTATGAGCAGCTGGTCATCGAATGTTGCACACAATTGGAGGGCAAGATGCATGCCCATTGAGCTAGGCTGCAGAGGGTTTGTGGGGCACTCACTCCAAAAAGTCTTGACCATGCTAGGCAACAGGACTGGCAAGCAGCAGAGGCATAAAAAAAACTCTGAAGCTGCTGAAGAAGCCTCAAGGTGCGACTGGTTTTGGAGAAGAGGTCCATGCAGACTAGTGAGTGCCACCTAAACAAACCATGGCCTGATCAGCCATTGCAAAGGTTGCCTTGTTGAGGGTGTCTGATGTTGAAAGACCCAGAACACCCAGTGACCCCAGAGTTCATCACTGATGTGTTCAGTACATCAGAGGATTTATCTTTGGGAATTCTTCTTTTGGGGCCAAAGCTATTTCAAAATAGGAAGAAAGAAGAAAAATAACTGGTGATTACAAACTTTTGAACTGCATTGTAGTTGATAAGTTTGTCTTGTTGAGTCCTGGATTGTATCTGTACAAATGTACAAGCACTTCCCTGGCAGTGTGTCCCCCCTTTTGTTGTTTTGCTGCTACACAAGACACAGTATTATCATGGGTTAACATACAACTTGACAGACAACGTTTTTTGTTTGACATGAGATCATAAACAAGCCTCATCATTCATTATGAGTCAGCTTTCACTCAAATACTTTCACTTCCTGTCATCCTGCAAGCCAGAAAGCCAGTGCAAGTGCAGTGTAGACAAAGTTGAGATAATATTGCTTTATTCTTTTCTGGCCCAATGGCATCGCGGAGGTCTTTTTATAAGGACCCTGAAGATTAACCTCTGTGAATCCACTGTCTATAGAGATTTATGATGTAAGCTCAAGTTAACTGTCATATCAGGGCAGTTACTGAATGTAAGGCGGCTTAAAAATAAAATAAAAACAACCAGCTTTGGGTGTGTGGTTTATGACGGGCTGTCAGTATTCATGGCCAGAACAAACTGCAGGGGGGCCTCAGGCTAAAATAAAAGCTGTGACCCATATGTATTCTGTTGCCTTTAATTACTCAATAATAGCAGCTGACACATGCTACATATGGCAGCTTAATTACATTTCGCCTGAAGGGTCGGAAACTAACCAGTCCTCCTGTGTTGAAACACTACATGGCCTCAGGTCTGCAGTGTGGTGCTTTGATTTTAAAACAAACAAACAAATAAATGATAATTCAAGACTGATTTACTTGCTTTTTCCAGAGCTTTCAACTGCATGTCATGGTCTTTTCCAATGGAAGAACCATTAATGCAGTTGAGATCTCCAGGATCACAGACCATTGAAGAAGATGTATGAATACACAGTCTGTTGGCAAGGGACAAGAGTTTGGTATCGTAACTGTTGTAGTTTGCGTTTTGTAGTTCAAATAGTATAGACCAATTATGTTTGAGCAGGGTCTGGTTACAAGCAGGTAAGGTGTGGAGAGCAAAAGAGGTGCAATGCATTGACCAGAATGTAATCTCCGAACCCACTGGCTATCTCCTGATGACAATTTTGCTTTATATTAGATTAAAAAAATAAGTACACTGTATATATGTATTCATATGTTTATATGTTTGTATACATAGATTACTGCAGGAATGAGTCCAAAGGCCTGTAAATGCTTGAGCACATTAGCACATCTCATTTTGGTCGGGCTGAACAATCAATCCAAATTCTATCGACGTTGCAATATTGCCTGCAGCAATTTTCAAATCCCAGGAGGCACAGTATGTGTTAAATACAAAATGTGTGACAAATTATCATTTTAAATTAAACATAATTGTGCTGCAGAAATGTCCTGGTCTGCAAATCATATTTTTATAGACTTAAGAAAATACCTTTGTTTAGCACAGATCCTTGCAAAAAAAATCTCACCATAATGATGTTTTAAATGATCACAAATCAGTCAAAATAATCGCAATTAGATATTTTTTCAAAATCGTTCAGCCCTTGATTTTGATTAAATGTCTGAAATATGGTCTGTGGTTAAGACTAGCTGAAGAGATTTTCCCGTTGTCCGTACTTTAGAAGCTTTTATGTGTCTTTAAAAAAGCAGTTGCCAAGAAATGGATGAATCAGACTACAGAGGTTGTCTGCGACATGAAACATATGTTAGCTTCTTACTTCTGGTGGTTGCATTTATGCTTCAAGTTTCATAGACTTTTGTTCACCACAGAACTTATTTTCCGCACTAATCCAAAATCCCATCGGCTTTTTGTGGACGGAAACAGAGCGATGCTAGCTTCTGGATTGCCCATCAAAAATATGTCCCTGCAGCACTGTATTCTTGTGTGTGGACTGGGGGGGCTCAGTTTTTCTTAGATAGAAGTTGAGGGCATGCGTTTTCAGTGGTTTGATTATTGTGGATCATCAGTCCTTCAAAAGAAACAAAGCAGGTAAGAATAGTTAAACAAGTGACTGAGCATCCAGATATGAAAAGACAACATGAATCATCAGTGGACTGCCTCTGCTGACCAGATTGACACTCGGTGTTTTGCTTAGATTGACACTCGACATGGCTGACAGCGCTTTTCAAAGTAACTGTGCTTGACTTGAGTCAACATTTTGCCCCGGACAAAGTGTGAAGACAGGAGGAGAGAAAGTAAGAGGAACAAGAGACGGCAGGCAAGAGTGAAAGGTAAGTGACAGACAGACACAAGCTGCACATCTCAGCATGAAACACAGTCAAGTGTCCATCCAAGCTAACGGCCAGTGTCCATCTGTCTACCAGAGCTGCTGATGTTTTCTGCTCTAGATGGACCAAACATTGGAAATTCCTCCTCTTTTTGATTATACTGTTTTTTTAGATTATCATGGTAAAAGTAATTGTGCAAAAACTTTGCAAAAAAATAAAATATATGAATATATGAAATAGAAAAAAGTTCCACAAAATCAGAAGGTATAGCTTGAAGCTACAGTATCCACCCATCACTTCTTAAAATATACCAGTGGACTTCAGTCGCACTTACGTACACTAAACTTCTAGTTTTATTCCCATCTACATTCTGAAGGTTTTTATGGAGGTGTTTGTTCATATATCATTCACAGCTTGTTTTATATAGTATCTTATTCCTAAAAAGCATTGTGAATTTTTTTAAAATTTTTTATGTCTGTTTCTGATTTATGGAGTGATATATCCTTATACTGTATATCCAAATTTCCCATTGTAAAAACCTGTTATACGTCAACAAAATATAACAAGAATTTTGACCCTGGCTTTATCCAGTGTTCTGCTCTGGACGTGTATGCAAATTAGTGCATATTTAATTACATGATGTGTCATTTACATATGAAAATGTAACATTTGTGAAAACAATATATGTCACTTATATTGTGGAGTAATAAAATTTAGTTAGATAATGAACATAAAAATAGCACATTACATTAAAGTAATATTGTACATGATAATAAAAATGAAAAATTAATAATTCACATGATAATGTAAATAATATTGCATGATATTAAAAGATGACAAATGTAATAGAAAGAAATATTGCATATAATAATTAAAGTAATACTGCATATGATATTAAACCATAACAAACATATGTGGTATATATTGTTCTCAGTCCAGTATACAGTTTGAAGGCCACTGGTAGAAAAGAGCTCCTGTTAACGTAAAATGATTTAGTGTAACATGATTTGCATGATGTCCAACTGATGTAAATTAGCTGAAACTTCACCAGTCCAGAGCTGGCACTGACTGCTCCTTCAATCAGGAATACATCACTGAGGCTACTGAGGCATAATGATGAGAGGAAGGTGCGCTGCCGCACTGATCACCTGGTGATCCCAATCATCACTGGATAAGAAATAAGATAAAATAATCCAGTCTTATTCTCATGTTGATTTTAGTCTGTGTGATTGTTGTGATTGTGATTGAAGTTGCAGCGTTAGTTGTTGCTGGTGAGCCCAGTTTACAGTAAGCATGACTGTGTGACACAGTCATGGATGTGCTGTGAGACCTGGATATCATGTTTGCACTGGTCATTCAGGTGTGCATTTTCACTAAAAATGCATTCGGTTAGTCTTAGCTGACCTCATTTTCATTGATTATCATTGATCATTAAATTGGGAGCGACCTGTAGACCTGCTGGATGCAGCTAAAAAAAACATTTCAAACTTCAGCGCTTCAGGAGCAGCGCCCCGCCATTTAGCCTGAGTGATTGTTGCAACGTGGACCTTTCTCTGCTGCTATACATCATCCATTATGCTGACAAGTTCCTAAATATTTGTTTCTGTGAAGCTGGAAGTTTATTCTCTTGTTTTGAACAATGAGACTTGTGTGAGGTTAGACTGTGTTAAAATAAAGTGTTCAGTCTCCTGCTGGTTGTTCAAACACATTCAGAATCATTTCCACTTTTGCTGTTAGCATAATAGATGGCTCCCTTTGTGCCCCAAAAATAGATATTTAGATATTTAAATTAATATAATAAATGTACAATGATCAATTGACTAATGGCTTTAACTAACGACTAGTTTACTGGGATTAGCGACAAAATGGACGTGATCACAGCTCCCTAAAAGTGAAGCCAAAGCATCTCAATCGCCCCCTGGTGGCTGGCTGCGGTACAGGTCATAAATCCTGCCTCTCAGTGTTAATAGGTGGAACATGGGCCGAACTAACACATCAAAGTACACATCAAATAAAGTTTTCCCGAAGATGGTTTCTGTTGTTTTAGGTAGTTCTTATAATGCTTATCACTTTTGTTCAAGTGTTCATTTTTCTGATCAGTTTGATTTTTATTTGGTATCCGACGATATAAAAACAGGGTTTTATGCCATGATTGACAGCTCAACTCTGTGTGGGATGCAACTCAATACGGCTCCGACACTGGTCACTACTGCGCAGATGAAATCACCAGCGCACGATGGCGCAGGATATTTTGGCTTCAGTTAAAGGAAGTTTGAAGCATTCATTTTCTGTCTCTTCATTTTACCTCTGCTCATCCTCCCATCCTAGTTTATCTCATAACTACCAGTGATCATGTAGCTGGCTTGAAACAAAAAATACATGAAAGACTGTAAAAACACATTTCAGTAATCTTGTGTTTTATATTTTTTCATTTAAAATGTTCATTTAAAATTTTGATAGTATCATTATGTTTTTTAAATTAATTTATTTCATGAATTCTTCTGTGTGCCACTAGAGGGAGCTCACGTACCGCCAGTGGTACACGTACCACAGTTTTAGAATCGAGGCTCTAGGCTACATAGTGGTCCACACTTCTGTGATAATAAATTATTACTATTCTTTTGGTAAGGATGTGTATAATCCTACTCTTTTGGGCTGTTAAAAGAAAATAAAAACAAACAAGGAAAAAGGGTTCATAGTCATTGAAGCAAAACCAAAATCCCAAAACTGACCAATGCATTTTTAAAAAAACATGTTTTTGCCTGCGGTACATCTTGAGTCGGCCTCTTTCCTATTATTTGACAGAAACTCTCTGGAGGTCTCTGTTTTATTTTTTGCAGAAATGTTCCTCCAGCACTGAATCTGCATTACATAAGAAAAATCCTTCAACCAATTACACAACTTCTCCACTACAAACTATTCTGAAAACTTGAACTGAATCTTCCATTTGCTCTTCAATCCGCAGCCCCCTCAGCAGATCTGGTTTGAGATGTAACATCCTGATAATGTGTCAGCTCTTGCTTTGCTGGCTGTAATTGGTGTTTTTGATACAACAGATCATCACATTTTAATGCAGGGCCTTAAAAACACGGTCGCTCTCACAGGACACGTGTTAGATTGGTTTACATCTTTCATGTCCTGAAGGCCTTTCTCAGCATCTTTCTTATGCTATTAATAACATATGAGTGATCCCAGCAGTCCCCTGCTGCCTCTGTGGCTCCTGTCTGCAGATTTACTCCCATCAGGGAAACAGTCAACATCAAACCAGGCTTCTGTTCTGGAGCGGACGCCCCTTCTGTGTGGAGATCAGTGGGCTGATGGGTTTTCAATCATAGCAGAGCCGTTCCTCTGCAGGTTACTCTCATCTGAAAGGTAGAAACAAAGAAACATCTAAAGCAGTAAGGAAACAGCCCTGTGATGAGCACACAAGATATATGCAAAGAGTGTAACACACACCTGAAACACATGCACGTTAGTGATGTTATTACAGAGTGAGAGAAACGTCAATCAGGCTCAGTTTGTGCACACAAACACAACGCAGAGAACAAAACAGCTGTGTGGGTGGATCAAGCTGCTTTTGTGTCTTAACCTAACCAACCACCTCAACATAACTGTGAGATCAGCTGCTATTCTTGTTACAGTGATGAGTAAATCTTTGCCCAGGTTGGCGGCCACCAATCAATGGCAATCAAACAGCCCAAGTTTATATTCCGCTTGGATTGAGAAAATGTAGTCTTCATTATACGCCGTGTATCACCAGATGTGCTAAGGATCTACTGCAAATTAAAGCTAATGCACAATCAATGAACACAGTACAGTAGGTGACCATACGTCCACACACTGTGGACTTATACAACACAATAAACACAAATAAAGAGAGAACGAGAGTCACTGTGACAGGAAATGTAGTGGGAAATTATTCTGTTTGGCAATTCAACAGGTCACATCAATAAAATTTAGTGTCAGTCTACAACCCAGGGTTGCAAAATGAAAATAAAGTTTTAGGCCCCATGCTACACACACATACAGATAATACACATCAGAACAGAATAGGATAAAGTATACAAGAATAATGATTTTAATATGGTAACACTTTTAAATAAGGTACAAGAACAAACGCAGAACTAACATGCTAGTTAACAGTTAGCTAATGAGTAACCCCTAATCAAATTTTGTAGAGTTTCTAATGATTAGTTAATGGAAAAAAATTGAAGAACAAGGAACTCACCATGTTTTGTCATAATTATTTGTCAACTAATAATTAGCTTTCTTTAACTACGCATTTGCATACACATCCCAACGTATGCTGCCTCATGTTTCCTGCGTCCATTTGGAGCGATGGTTATGCACGTCCTCGGAAATTAACACTACACTGGAGCATGAGATCTGTGCCTGAACCTGATGGGACCTGATGGGTTTGGGTCCGGTCTGGCAGTATTTCTTTAATTTTCCTCCCCATTTTGTCGTTATCAATTCAAATTCCCCCTATGTATTGTCTCTGTCACTGTCACTCCTACTGTTTGGTACATGGACGGAAGCTTGTTAAGTAAAATGTTGGGCTATAATCAGGTTCGGGCTGAAATATGCTGATGAGGTTCGGGTTGGGTTTGGGCTGAATTTTGTCAGGCTTGGGCCTTTTCTCAAATCTTTAAATAACTGTTTACTTTTTGTTTCAGACAGAACTCAAACCCCAGCGTCCTGGATGAAAGTCCTGTGTCTATTTGAGCCATCCATGCACCCCACCATTTTTCTGGTGAGGACGAGCTGTACAAATGAAAAGGTCCATGTTGCAACCAACCCCATATAGGTTCCTCCCTGCTCCAATACTCTCCACCAGTCATGTTGTTTTAAGAATCAATAGCAATCGACCAATGCTGTTGTTTAGTTATAAGGCCGTGTTGCCACCTACTGGCTCTCTTGAAAATTTCAGAACATTTTTTTTATTGGTGATTTTGAAAGAACCTCTTCCTCACTCATTCTAAAATGAATAAATGTTATTTTTCTCCAGACCGTGGAAAGCTGGATGAGTTCAGGCCTGGCAGCGCTTTAAAAAGTCATTATTTGAAGGATTGTTTTTTAATTGATTTGGTGGCTTGATGTATTGTCTGTGATCGTTTTCTGCCTCTGTGCTTTCAAACTATTTTTTATTATTGTTTGCCACATGTGGCTCTCCAAAGATCAATTTACGCTCTGAAATATTCCCCTCGTTATGCATTTAGAGGTAGGCATTTTCATGCACTTAAAAATAATACCAAGCATTACTGTCATAATGGGAGATTAATTATAAACCTCTTCAGCCAAGTGGCCTGACGTCACGCACACTTTTAATGGGAATAAATCAATTCTGGCACTAACAGTAAGCAGATCCAATTGTACTTAATTGGGCTCCATAGATTGGGTTCATTAGTGAGAGGAGGGGTGCACAATGGTGGTGCACAAACACATTTTCTTTCAGTCAAAATGAGCCTGCACACTTGATTTAAGCAAACACTGGAGGATAATCTGTGAGTGATTGTTGTGAGGCAGAGATAATAACATATTTCTGACATTCAAATCTGTGTCAGCTCACATTAATTAGGCAGTATTGTCCGAAATGTTGCCGAGCAACACGGATCACTCGCAACCAAATTGACCTTTGACCGACAGAAGCTGATCAGAAGCTGCAGTCAGGAGTGCACAGCACAGGGAGGGGTGGAGTGAGTGATGGGAGGTGGATGTTATTGGCTCATCACTCTGCTATCACACTGTCTGAGGATACATAAGCAGGAAGGAAACCGAGACAGGCGGCCGGGCTGGAAACAGCCTTGAAAGCTCCTGGTGACATTTTGATTTCTTTGCAGCGGTGCTGCACTGATAAGCCGACATTATTCCTCGCTTTCTGTAGCGGTGTCAAAAGAGGCCGGCTGAAAACTAGCTGACAACCAGGAAGCAGGCGGGGTGACAGGAATACTGTGAACATGAAAACTTTATTTGAGCTATAAAAGCTCTGAATCACAGGCCTGCGCCTGCATGAAGGACACTGAGGAGCCTTTGCACCATTGTGCCTCTTTACACCCTGCAGACACTGGGCTGAATGGAGACTGTGAACAGGCTGGGTTTGTTCAGTACTGAAGAATCTGTCTCAGCTTTTCACAAAATGTGGAGGAGGTACTTTTCACTTTTTACCAGTTTTTTTTTACCACTGAGTTTCTCACAGCTGTGTCACCTCATACCTTTGTCTGTGTGAATGATGTGTCATGATATGATGACAATACCATCTTACTTGACTTAGTCCTCTTTGCCCCCCCCACTATCTGAAGTGTTCTGAAGGCATGTCTTGCTTTTTGTTGTTTCCAAGGTAGACAAACTCCTTGATGTGAATTGCTTGGTCAGATTTGGTGTTGACCCTCACGACCTGAGTCTTTCCAGCACTGATCATGAGGCCCAGCTGTTTGCTGTGTTCCTATAGTTTGTTGGTCTTTAGTTGTGTGTTCCTGAGATCAGTACCAAGTCAACTGCAAAATCAAGGTCCTCTAACTGTTGGAAAGGAATCCCTTGTAGCCCAGTTCTTAAGCCATCCACTGATTTTTTTTTAATGGTCTGATCAATGGCGAGCAGGAAGAGCGAGGGAAACAGTAGACAGAGCTCACCATTTGAGATAACTTGTCCTGTGAATCCATCATACTGACCAGTTTCGTGGGTATTCCATAATGTTGGAGCAGCTTCCACAAGATGCTTCTGTCTAGACTGTCAATAGCTTTTTCTGAAGCTGACAAACTGACAAACTAAAATACATTTTCTCACTTGCTTTTACTGTCACTCTTCTGACATACTGTATGCATACAAGGTTTTTGTTGATATGAGAAAAATTTCCCACTTAAGTTGCTTTTACCATATCGAGAAAATGACTTAAGTCAGCAGTATGGTACAATGTCATCATACACAAACAACTGATAACGTCATTTGCTTGTTCCTCCCAAAATGATACGTGACTTTTGGAGAGTGCCAGCGCCATGCGTATCTGAGCTTTGTTCTAATGTGGGTTAGGGTTCTGGTTATTTTGGCACCAAAGCTACTTCTCTTGCATAATGGTTCTTTAAGTAGTGATCTCTGAGCATGCTGGCTCATCCATCCCATCCAGCCTCGTCCCTATGTGAACATGGTTGCATTTCTTACATCAGCCATTTTCAAGCACTGAGCCATGGCCCTCTGGTGGGCCTCAGAGCCCCATCTAGTTGGCCCTGGAGGCAGTGGTACTGCCAAATGGATGGATTAAATCCAGAATTTACAGTACTAGTTATTTTTATATCCAAATATGCGCGAGAATTTACAGGAATCAATAAAACATGCAATTAAAATGCATGATTTCATTGACCAGTTTGGTTTTAATATCATCACGCCAATCAAGACACATCCTCAAGTGGAGACGAGCATGTTGGCGAGCTAACGTTCCTTTGGATTGGACTGAGGGATTGGTTTTTGAAAAGCGGCCCTCAGAAATTTTTCAACATCAGAAGCGAGCCTTAAGTTACAAAGGATTGAGAACCCCTGTCATGTATCACCTGCCCTCCTTTGCTCCTGTTATAATTACTAATTATTAGTTGCAGCCCTACAATGAAGTCAAAATAACAATAATGGTTTTTTGCAAGCTGTCACGGGCCACATAAAATGAAGTCTCGGGCTGCATTTGGCCCACGGCCCTTGAGTTTGACACATGTGGCCTAAAATATTTTTCTAGTGAGGATGGGCCTGTACTGCTTAGTAACAACAGGAAGGCTGTTACATGTGTTTTGACCATCAACAGCCTTCGTAGTTTTTAGCATATAGTGTACGTGTAGGTCCAAGCACAAAGAGTTCTGTGCTTAGCTGTGATTGGTGCATTGAGAGAAAGAGGCGGTGCTTAGGATAGGATAAGACTCTGATGACTCTCATGTGGTCTTATGACCTCAGCCACTGTTATAACGTAAAGATGTGAAGGAGACAATTCCTCCTCACCAGTCAGTACATCTAATGAGTGGAGGGACCAGATTAGGTCTGGCGGGCCTGACTTTTAGACAGCTATTTGTATATTTATAAATTTACATCTTAGTCAAACTATTTACATGCCTCCTGATACAGAGCGAGCCCCGCGTAGCTGCAGGCTCTTTATGGAAATCAAGTCATTAAAGGTCTGAAAAGCTGCCAAGTGTAGTGACAAAACAGTTAGCAACAGCACATTTTTACCAGCATCAAACACACATCTGACAGGCTGATGAATGTTAAAGGTGCAACCTGCTGAGTTTTAAACATCAATAAATCATT